>JAVSBS010005379.1:0-72534 GCA_033124195.1 Coracias cyanogaster
AATATGGGGATGCAGCAAAATGGCGTTTATTCAAGTGCGCAATCACTTTAAATACCCGTCTTATCTCTTGTGCGTTCCTGCGATAAGCAAGCTAGCCACCCAGCTTCTATGCCCCTCCTATCTTTCCGTGCAAGCCCGAGATCTTGCGGATGCCAGTCCCTACAAAGGAGCCTAAATTGAAGTGAGAATCTAGTGTCTTTGGGCCTTGATTTCCATGCATCAGTATAATGCATGAGGCTGTGTAAGAACCACGTGTGGTTGGCAAAGGATATAATATTGCTGCAAGGGTTAATGAAGGAAGTAGCTGCAGCACAGAATACTAAACACAAACCAAGCTGCAATCTTCCAGTAACCATAATGGAAGGAAGCTTTTACTGCATTAGAAGTATTGAAAGTTGTTTTAACTGAAGTTTGGTGCCAATCTGAGCTGTGTAATAGCCTACAATGTCAATTTCTATCAATAGGCCTTAAAATGCTGTCAAGGATTTGGTGTTCCGATTTTTAAGTTATTTCTTCCCCATTACTATCTCAATTATTTCTGACTCATTAAGGTCACCTACAAGTGGAAAAGCAAAAATATTATGACCAGCTGTTACTAACTGCTAAGAGTGATCTTGAGACTGAAAGACGCACTATAACCCAGCTGAGATCTGAGCTTAACGAATACAAAAAGAAGTATGAAGAAACACAACAAGAAATAACAAGTTTAAATGCCTTATTGCAGTCACAACATGTTGCTGAAATGAAGGCTCTAGAAAATGAAAATAAAATGAAAGGAGAGAAAGTGCAAAGACTAAAACAAGAAAATGAAACCATTAAAAGACAGCTCAGAGAAGAAAATAAAAAGTCTGAAGATCTTTTATGTCAGGTAAGTGGATGCATTTGGAGGTTTAAGGTTAAGAGTAAATGAGAACAGGAAACGTAAAAAGTCCATACAGGTTATTTTATCATGCAGTCCTAATGATGGAATGTCACTGGTACTTGCTGTCACCTGGCTTCTACAAATACAGATGTGGACTTGTAGTTTCATACTTACTGGATAAACAGCTGTGTCCTGAATAATGCCCCCAGCTGTCTATTGGGGCCATTCAGTTGAGGTTGGTTTGTTTTCCATTCAGATGAGTTCCTGCATTTAGTTCCTTATATGATGCAATGGATAAGAACAATGCAAGCATACTAGAAAGCAATGACCAGATAAGCAAGGGCTTCCCTTTCCCTTCTGAAGAACTGTTCTTAGGGCATCCAAATAAGGTAACTTGCTACTTGGAGAAGTTTGAGGTCAATAACAAAGCAATGTATTACTGAAACTTGAAATATAAGAATAAAATTTACTAGGCACCAAAGCAGGCTAAAACCAGAACAGCAGTTTATCTCTCTAAACACAGGCTGGTTCTCACCGATTAATAATGATTAAAAGTTGTTTTGTTTTCTTTTTTTCAGGATTCACTGCAAAAGCTGATACATGCTTATAATGGAGCATATTTTTATGTATACATTTACTTACTCCATTACATTATAGTACTTTCTGAGTCTTAAACATGTTTGGTTTTTTTTCTTTAAATAGAACAAGTTTATTTGTTACAAGTGTTTTTCTGCCTTGTAGGTGAAGCTTCTTCGTAAATCATTGCTCAAACAGCAGGAGGAACACACTAGGATAGGTTTGTTGGAACATCAGGTATGCAATTATATGCTAAGATGCTGATACTTGACCTGTATTATACACAAAGGCTTTCTAGACTAACTTCAAATTTAAGAATGAGTAGTATATTAAATAAAGTGACATTAGACATTAATAAGATCTTGATGCAACTAAAAGTTTCGACACATCTGTCAAGAGGAAAATCTGTAACCTTTTAAAGATAAGGTACAATCCAATCTGATGCTATTTTCTCCACAATCACGTGTTCAACTGCACAGCCTCAGATTGTGTGGGAAACATCCTAAAACCAATCAGCTCATTGAAGTTTTGTAGTATACTCTTCCATTGCCATATTTTCCGTCTTTATTTTCCCAAGTACTTGCTTACAGATCTCATCTATATTATTGGAGGTTACATTTATTTGATCAGCTTCGGTGTACAGTGTTAGCCCCAGTTTCTGTCCAAATTATCTTGCTAAAAGAATGGTCTTAGAGTAGAAACTGACATTTTAATCAGAACTTGCACTATATACTTTTATATAAATGCTTCAGTTTAAGACTGCCAGGCAGCTTGAAATACCCTCCAACCAAACAACTTCAATCTCTACTAAGGGAGAAGATTTTCATAATTGGGCATTTATGAATTTCACTGTAATGAAAGCAACAAGTGGGGTTTCTTGATTTTTCTTAAATTTTAAAATCCGATCTCGGGATATAATTGGAGAGTAAAACTTACTTTAAATATGTAAAGGGGAAACAGGTATCTCTCTTCCCTCACCCCACCCCCATCAATTCTTAATAATTCTTTAATTTTCACTTTGGGGGGGTGTCAGATCCAGATATGTATCACAGACTTTGAGAATGAGAAGCTTGATCGCCAGAACTTGCAGCATGAGTTAAACAAAGCCCTTGAGGAACTGCGCAAGGCCAGGGAGCAAATAACCCATCTGGAACCTCTGGTATGTGCTGAATAACTTGCAGGTGAATTTGGTCAGATTTTGCATAAAAGTACTTCTTTTCACTTTGGGATCTTCAAGCAAAATGAGTCTTCTGTTAATGCCATCAAATAGTCACTATAGGTCCTTATGTCCTTTAGGTATGTGGCCCCCAAGGTGCAGAACCCTACATCAACTAGCTAGGCATTGTTTTTTTTTTTTCTAGAGCATGCATGGAGAACTAGTATGGCAGGAGATCCAGAGTAGTTGGGTTCCTGAGCAGGAAATGTAACTGTATTTGTATCACAGTGTGTTACCTTGTCTTGTCTGTTGCACAATGATACAGCTGCAGTGTGTGTCTTCCCAGACTTGCTGCTAGTGAACAGGAAATACAGAAACTGAATTCCTCCCCCTCCTCCATCAGATACAGGATAGGTGGGTCATTAAAACCTGGGTTTTTCATTTCCAAAAATACCAGCTCCCTACTATAATGGAAAAGGACATTTGTTATATTGTGAGGACTGCAGTCTGTTTGCTGCTTATTATATAAGCCCAAAGAAAGCACCTAGAGTTGAGCACTAGATTCAGTGGATAAATTAGTGGTGAAAGATTAAGTATTAAGCAAGCCATTGATCTGTTTTGCTCTGTTGTATCCAGGATTGCCCTGGTCTTGAGCAGAAATGCATTTTGACTAGGGCTATGTCTGGAATTCTACTTTAAGGTATATTGTAATATTAGGTGATAGCTGAATACGACTGTCAAAACTGCAATTCTGGACTTAAATGATATTCAAAAGGAAAATCAGATACCTGTGTCCTTCATTAGACCAGGTCTGGGGCTGCTGTGATTTTTTTTGTTTTTTTAATGGAGAAGTTAACTGCAAAGCTCCTAACAAGCTGCAGATGAGAGGAATTCTATGACTCTGCCTGACTGCTCTCCCTCTTAATTGTATGTAGCTTGGAAGTATTTTCTCAAATGAGGGAGGGAATGGAATGAAATGAATCCTGAGACACTGATGTTCTTCACTTGTGTCTTTCCCTTGGGAGACCCTCCCTTGCTGGGATTGCAGTAGCTGGTGCTGCCAGGGGAGGCCACTGGAAAACCTTCTGTGTGCTGGGAGGAGAGCAGAAATTCAGGCAGGGCAGGGAAGTTACAGCATTGAGCTTCTCTGTGCTAAGAAGCTGGAGGAGCAGCTGTCAAATGGACAGCTTTTACAGTTAGGCACAGCCTTCACACACAAATTTCATGCATGGGATCAGGAGGAGAAGAGAAAATTATGGCAGGGTGTTTGGAGAAGGTAACTAGGCAGCATCCTATGTAGAGGGCACAGAGGCGTAATTTTGAGGAAAGAGAGTGACTGGCTACAAAGGTGGTTGGGAAGGATTACTTAACTGTCTTAAATAGCCTGCAATCTATTTAAATGTGGTGTTAGAATTGTACAGCAGGCCCTCTGTTATTAATGTGAGTAGCATTAATTGCATTTAGCCATCTTTAAAAATCTACCCTTAGTGCTATTAAGACACACAAGGCTCGTGTGCCATCAAACCTTAATATTTTTTCCTACGGTATATGATCAGCACATGCAAGCCCCAGTCTTACCCTGAAGCTTCTCCTTTTCTAGAAACTCCAAGAATCTGGATGTATGGAACCACAAGAAGATTTGCAAGCTGCATTTGAAGAGAAGCTGACCATATATGACAGAAGTCCTTCCCTGAAACACTCAAGCCTTCTTGATGAAAGCTTTCTTGAGTGTCCCAGATGTAAAGGGCAGTATCCAGCAAGCCAGCATAGAGAATTACTAGCGCATATTGACTTTTGTACAGCTTGAGCTCCAAATGGACTTACTGTATTTGCTTTATACACACAGCCAATATGCTCTCCTACAAAAGCAAAAGGTCTTTTTAAAGCTTTTTTTCTTAAGGTTGTGTAAAGGACTACTAGTTTTATAATTCAGTTCCACAAACACATTTGAGGCCAAATAAATTACTATATTTTACATGACTTTTGCAAAAAACAGTTACAGCATTGTTGGTTGCAAATGGAAATGTTTTTATAATTGGGAATATCTTCAAATAGTAAACTACTGAATTTTTTTTGCACTATTAAAAATGAGAACAGTAAAAGCACACCCATTTTGTCACTTTGTTTTAATGTTTGGCTTATCCAGTTCTTAGTTCATAAATCCTGATGATTGTGCTTGTACCTTAACCTTATTTTGGCCCTTGTAGGTACACTATGTATGTACTTACATATACACACATACATGTATATACATTATATATGTATCATATGCATGTGTAACGTATCATCATCTTGATGCATTAGAACTGAAGAGGGTCGTGTTACATTTCTGCTGCTTAAGATTCCTGTTGAAAACATTGATCGTAAGTAGCTTATTTTCCTGAAACACAGTCAGGAGTTGGCTTAGAGCTCATATAAAAATGCTGACCAAGGTTTAAGCTCTTCTCAAAAAAAAAAAATGCCATCGGGAAAACAAGTTCCTAGCAAATAAACTTTCTTGGTACTGAAAAAATGTTTGCGTTTCAGACAATGTCAGAGATCATTTTTGAAGTCTGGATATAGAATTATGCTGAAGTAAACTTCTTTGCACTTCTATATTTTAGTGGTTAAAGTTAGGGAATGTCAATTGTTCCATCTGTTACATTTGACAAATGTTCTAGATTAAATCTGCAGTTTTTAATAAATTGCACTAGGGGATTTGAAATATCACTGCATTTTGGTATTAATACAGAAAACAAGTTAGCAATAAATTCTTGCAACAAATTAAATTGGCAAAAAATGCCTTTATGGATTTGCAATCAAAGTGTTATTTTTTCTTTACCACCTCCTGTAAACCTGGATCTGTTGCTACTGTTTTGTTCCTTCCATCTGTGATTAAATCCAACAAACAGTTCCTTCCACAAATTAAAGTGAGGAAATTTTACAATTATATACTCATTAAGATAAATTTCCTTCTTTTACAAGTTTATGGTTTGCTGAGGACAGTGAAATACCCAAGGTCTGTTTTTCTCAGGTTACTGATTCTGATTTCTAGCTGACACCAGCTTTTTCAATCATGCTTTGCTGCAAAACTGCATGTACTTACCCCATAATGTTCACCCTAATCTCTGATGGTTAAACCGTATTCTTAAATATAAGGGTGCTTTCTAACTTGTTTTCAATAACTTTTAATTGATAACAACATCACTTGATATTATAAATGCACTGTTTGTGAGACAGGAAGAATAAGTTAAAAGCTATTATATCTAAAATATCTTTGCAAAATTTATATTAGCCACTATATATCCACATTTCAATTTCACTGATCATATCTCAGGCTAATCTGTGTTTTGGCAATTTGTGCAATTGCAGCAACAGGTTTCCTGACCAAAGACAGGATGAACTATCAAGTAAAACAGAAATTATGCTTCAAAATATCAAGGTTTTACCATGAGGGAAATTGTCTTAATTTCATATCTTTTTTCTAAACATCTTTTTAAATTCAGGGTAACAACTCTGCCTTTCACTGCAGCCTAATAATTTTAATGTCTAATTAAGCTACTTCTGGAAGTTTAAGTTAGTTTTCTTTTAACAACACATTCATCAGCTAGTCTTCTATTCCCAGTTGCATACTTGGCATAGTTTCTGCAAAAGGAAATTCTGGTCTTTTATCTATTATAGATGAAATAAGTTTGTCTGCTACAGGTCAGCACTCTTCAGTAATTCTGAGGCTTTCTTAAATTAGCTTAAAACACCTTCTCATTAGAAGCTCAATACTATCGATGGGAACTTCTGAAGTTGATACTGTGATAACCTTTATAAAGTTTTGTTCATTCCAACACCTCTTCTGAACTTCAACAATGCATTTAGTCCTACCTGCTAAATATTAGACCTAAGCACAAGAAAACCTTATTGATAAATTTTATGCACAATGGCCATGTGGTATATGTTGGAAAAAATACCAAAAGTACATTCTAATGCATCAAAAGACCTATTTTGAAGGCAGAACCACAAATACTGTAATCACTTACATGTGACTTAAAACCAACTATAAAACTCCCAAATCCATAAAGATTGCAGATCACATCACTGCTTTTTTTTTTTTTTCCTCCCTTCAATCTTCCGAAGCTAAGGAGTCCAAGACTGAAACTTTTTATCCTAAAAGTAAATTAAGAAGAAAAAGGTTGGCTGATCCTCTCTCTAGTTATAAGTAGGGAAGAGTTTTATGCCTAATGAGGTCATCTTAATGCTATGATTTAGCTGTAAGTTTAGTTCTTTGTGAGGCAGGGAGTAAATAAAAAATGCTGTTATTTCAGGCATTTAATCTTTACAATTTCAGTAGTCTTTTTCTGAGTTATGTCCACTTCAAGTAGTTGAATTTCAGGCCAGTAGGGATTCCGTGAAGTATGCACCATTTGAAGATGTCAGTCTAGGGAAGATTCTGGATTACTCCAAGGTTCACCAATACTAGCATATTTATAACCCCTGGCTTTCACACACAGTGTTCTTTGTACGCAGCAGGTGAATTGAAGCAATACGGTGTGTTTGGAAGGACAGCTAAAATCTGCATAACAACTGACTTTTTTTTTACACAAGGAGAGCTGCTTGTGAAATAACAACTGAAAGGTGGCTCTTTTATTTTTCTTACTTCAGATGGATCAACTTCTAGTCATTTACTTGCTTGTGCAACTTTCTCTTACTCTTGGTTTTCATAACCATCTCTTACAGTTATTTGTCACAAGCCAGTAACTGTACTACAGGCATTTAGGCAAACTATGCAATAAACTACTTACATTTAACTATGCAGATAAAAAAGTGGTGCCTGTTATGCTGTAAGAGTCACGCTGAACAGCACAAATATTTAGAGGCAACAGGACAGCGCTGTTCACCTGGCAAAGAACACTAATGTAAATGGTGCAGTGTCTTCAAGAAAACCAGGGGGAACGTTGCTCTTGTGCTATCTCCGTAACAAAGCAGAGAGATGTCAGAATTTACAAGCGACGAAAATGTAGCAGTAGGGGAGCTCTAGGCATTTCCATTTTAATCTGGCAATCAACCTGTCTATTAGTTTCCATATCTTGTAATCTGATTGAACTGTTAAGACTACAGTAACAGTTGTGACTATGGCTTTACTTTAAAAAAATGATAAGCAAGTATCTCTATCATACAAAAAAGATACAGAATATGTAGTAATACAAGCTACATTATGTACAGTGGGACCATGTAACCCAAAATATGATTTGCAGCATTTTAAAGTCTTTTTCTCTCTCTAATTTGGAAAATTAGAATGAGGTAATCAAATGGTACCTGCAGTGACGTATGGTCGTCGAAGGTCTCTGGGTGTTAAAAATATGGCCATATTGTCAGTATGGGGGTCTGTTTGGGTTATTTCCAAGGCAGCCATCTGGAGCAAGGCAGTTGCGTATCTTCCAGGGAAGGGCAGTGCAGGATCTCTCTGAAGTCACCTGCACAGGGAGCGATTGTGTTGGAGAAGGTTGTGTTGCAGTGTAGGTGGGATTTTAAAAGGTGAGGAAGGCAATACAAGTGTGACACCTTGGAAGAAAGAAGAGAAGCCAAAGAATTTTAGACTAAATCAACCTAACTTCAGTTCCTGGAAAATGCCCACTGGCATACGACTGGTAGTGGGAATCCTGCAACATATTCATCATGTTGTAAAACTTGCAAAATTACACAGGTGGGATATTGAGTCATGATAAAGTGGTGTTTCCTGCAATCCCAAGGAACTTCCTGGAGGAATTTATGCAATGTCATACTATTTATTTTGGGTTTTGCTAGCTGATTACTCCTACACGTAATACTTAATCCTGTTTATTTCCAATCATTAGTGTGGATAAATTGAAAATTCCCACTGTCCTCCAAAGAGCTCTCAATTGTCTCAGATTTCATGTGTCCCCTAGTAGCATCAGCATCATCTATGAAAATATATTTATATAGTTTTGGAATCACATAGACTACCGTGGAATTGTCTAATACATTATTTTTAGTTATTAATTTTGTGTTTTAAAATGGGCTTAAGGGGAGGCTAGAAGAGAAATGCATTGAGAGGTACTAACAAATGGGAACCACATCTGGTTCTTGAAGCTTGAGATTATTAGAAGGTTCCACATATGCATCCCATAACATTAGGCTATTCCCTAGGTATCACTAGGCTGCTAGTCACAGACACTGTATGTCCTGGCCATGTTGGTCAGAATAAAGATGCATTTTTTGCTGCACTTATGGTTTTAGGACTATAAATTATTGATAATTAAGTATGTAATGCAGCTTTTTGGCCAGTTGTGTTGCCCATTTTATAGAATAGAGAAAATAATTTTATTTCCCTACATTGTTATGAAACTAGGATTTGAAACAAAAGGTCCACATGAGCACATCTTTTGCTTTTTGCCTATACTCAGCACTTGCTTGCTTAAGAAATGGGGACATGTGACAGGATTCCCACTGCCAGTCGTATGCCAGTGGGCATTTTCCAGGAACTGAAGTTAGGTTGATTTAGTCTAAACTTCTTTGGCTTCTCTTCTTTCTTCCAAGGTGTCACACTTGTATTGCCTTCCCCACCTTTTAAAATCCCACTTACACTGCAACACAACCTTCTCCAACACAACTGCTCCCTGTGCAGGTGACTACAGAGAGATCCATGACTCTTATGTGTTTTACATATAAGCTTTCATTTCCAGTCAATACAGATGAAACCTTTAGCTGGAATACTGTATCCAATTTTGAGTCAAGAACTATTTAGACTAATATGAATATAGTAGAAGCCTTTCAGATTTCTCATCAAATTCATGAAAAAATCAGGGTTATGCAGTCTAGAAAAGACCATGAAGATTACAAGATTTCATACAGAGGAAATAAATAGTCTGCCTATGCTGAGTGAGAAGCCTAACTAGCTCAAAATTGCAACAAGAGAAAATTTGATACAAGGAAAATCTTGCTGGTGGTTGGAAGAGATGAGCAGTGAAAACACATCACTTACAGAGACCGCAGAATCTCCACCACTAGAGATTACAGGGACACTTATGTAACTATCTAAACCATTTCTGACAGGTGAGTCTGTCTTGGGTCAGGGATGTCAGCCAGAAGATTTCTCACAGTCCTCTGAAGCCCTGTTTTTAATGATATGCATAAACCTGTCAACAACATACCATAAGATTTAAATTACAAAAATGCAGGTAACACAATGGTTGTTCTGCACTGACTCTTCCATGTTATTTCACTCCATGCAAAATTAGCTACTGTACCAGAAGTTAATTGACCAGTTTCATTTCAACTTGTTTCTCAACTGGAAAGTTACTGGCATTCCTATGTCTGTATAAACTTCTAGACTGAGCAGATAAAGCCATTTGAAATCAGTGTTTGCACTCACGCACCACAACCCCACTAGAAAACAAGAAAGGACGCAAGTGCAACTCGATGCCATTTATTTCCCTAGTGTTGGGAAATGCCTCGTTTCAACATTGTTCTAACAAACAGTGCTGTGGTTTCCAGTTCTTTGGCATTTGGGGAGTTTGGGCTGCTCTCCACAGGGTGACCAGGAACAGGATTCAGAAAACCAGCATATTGAGTGGGAGCTACCCAAGCCAGCCAGTGAGAAACATGACTCCTCAAGAAAGGTTAGGTGTGCAGAAAGGAGGTGCTGCTGAGGATTCACAAATGCAATTTCTCTTCTAGCACTGGCTGCCTATGACAATGAGTCTCTTCTTGCAAAACAGCAGACTTCAAACACGACACATATCCATGACGTGAGACCTCTCCTTACACCCTCTCACCCCTCAGACCTGGAACAGAGCTCCCCACCAGCAGTCAGGGACATATACCCATTTTGCTGTCTCTATTACCAACCAAAAGTTTAAGTATTTCATACTGAAATAATAGTTTAAAAAAGAGAGAGCAAGATAAGGTGCCTCAGAAAGTGTTAAGAATCACTCTCATTTGGTTAGAATGGTCTAGCTGGAGCAGAGCCACCCTGGTGAAGCTTGGTTAATGTGCAGGATAACAGAGATCATGATCTTCCAGGGGAATTCTCTGTCACATGGATTACGTCCTTACTTTTGCCCTTAGTTTAGAAAGATATCCCTCCCTTGCTGCAAGTCATGAGGAAATTGTTCATTGTTGCTGTTGGCAAAACTTTGGGTAGTCTCGACAGCAAAAAACTGATCCAGCTCTTATTGGAAACCGCATCTGCTGAGAGTATTCAGGTAACACAGCCCTTATTTACCATTGAGGAGGCAAAGACTCTGGCTTTTATTCAGGATGAAAAAAATAAACAAACCAAAAACAAACACAAAAAAGGAAACAATATTTTTCCCTCCTAGGCTAGCTAACCAGCTCCACAGAGGTCCCTGCAAATTTAATTTAACCTAGAACAATGAAATCTGAGTTGACTCCCTGTTTCACTACTTCTGAGCATAAAAGAGCACATAGGTTGAACAAAAGATACAGGGTAAGCAATTGTAATAGGTTTCCAAGCATCCTGTTAATTGCTTCCTTGTCACAAGCACCTGGAGTATATACTGCACACAGCATCCACTTATTACAGTAATGCCACAGTAGCTCTACTGAGGTTACGATTCCTCCCTTCCTGAGTTCATGTTATGATGGTTGCTATAATTGTAGCTACCCAACAGCAAACACAGCTTTTGTACTTCATGGGAGGGAAAAGAGAACTATTTTTTCAGATAATGGATCCATTAGACCCATGAGTAATCAGACTGGTTTTGTTCCTGCAAGGAGCTCCCGTTTATTTGATAAAACACGATGAAAACGTGCATGTTTCTTCACACCTCTGCTGTCCCCAGGCACAGGATTTTGTACACAGGCCAGTCTGAAGCTCGCTCAGTACACTAAGAGCAACATTTTGCTTTGGTTCTCCTGAGCAAACAACAGGCTTATGCCAAGTAAGGTTCTCATTCACACCTCAGGACCAAAGCTAAAGGTGATCCTTTCCAAACAAGATAAGGGTCTATCCAGATACTTCCACAAATCATTTTCAAACCTTCTGCTGCGCTATGGCACTCCTTTCCTCCCTGGCTGAAAATACTGTCATTTCTTCAGTAACACTGCTTTGGATGTTTCTCTCTCCATCTTCTTTTCCCCACTCTGTTCCAAATATGTTTACCCTGGATTGATACGACCAGTTTCGTTTTCCACTATCACCAAAGGGGCTCACGATTTCATTCATAACACAGTTTGCATTTACCTGAGTTTCCATTTCCAGCTGCCCCAACCCATCCTGTTAATACCTTCCAAGTTTTCACACAGGTACAACCAGACTTCTGACAACAGCTCTTCCCCAAATCCCAACCTCTCGTCAGAGCTGAGCATATCACCACTACTGCCATCTGCCCAGGCTTTGGGGCTAGTTTGTCAGCTTGTATAAACTTCCAGACACGTAGGCTGTGGCAAATTGAAAGTATTTGCTATATTTCAAGGTTTGCTAAGAATTTTACAGAATCAGTCCATAGCAGAGCGAACACAAAATGTGGCTAGATATGTCAAGCTTTGATCATAAATATGAATAAACATCCTCAGGAGTTCTATTAAATTTGATGGAATTTTAGCAATATGGGCGCAGCAATTTTTCTCCCAGCAAACGGTGTAGAGTAAAATATGTGTTTTGAGACACTTGCCAGTCACTTGTGTTGCTGGCTGCCAAAAAAATAATCTTTGCAAGTTTTGTTACCGTCTCCATTTGAGTTCATAGCAGCCACTCAACAGCAAATCCGCCTACATTTCATATAGTTAAAGAAATCAGCAGGAATTAGTAGGAGCATCTCACCCACCTGTTTAAGATGCTCTGCAAACCCCCTGTTTGAAGAGACAGCACAGATAGTTAGAACCACTTATAGCTCAAGAGAAAACATGCTAATCAAAATCAGTGTAAATTCTGCACTTGCAAAAACATGGGAAGAAGTCCAGGAAAGGTCTCACTCTTGTCATTACTCATTAGGAGATCGCCCCTTAGAATGGCTGAGTTTTTGGAATCCCCACTAATCTGGAATCCCCACTAATGCCATTGCATAAGTGGTTGATGGCAGGGTCACACCCAGGGTACTGCAGAAGCACCACCCAGTCACCTGGTCCCATTGGCACAGGGGTTTGGAATAACTCTCACCTAATCAAAAGGTGTAGCTTCATAGGGCCAAACCTGTGAGTGCACCCTTAAGCACCTACACTGGCATTGAGTCAAACAAATTTGTCCACAGCTATCTAAAGTTATACAAGTGTTTACATTATGAAAACATTTTATCTAATTTTATGAAACATTATCTGCTTGTCTGTGATGATTTAAGTGCTTCACTTTTAGTCCATTTCTGAATTATCTGGAATGAAGAGCATAAGCGGAAAGGCCTACGTTCATTTGCAGTTTGAGCAACTGCTTTCTGGAATTGAAGTCCAGAGAAAAGATGGTATTTTCTAGGTATGTTTTAATTTACCAGGCTTCTTCAGCAAGAACTCATAATACAGGTGGCTAAGACTTTGGATCAACTAAGCAAATGGATCCCAAAAATAAAGACAGCAATTTTTCCAGATTTCTTCCCCTCCACCCTGGACCACAGTTAGCACAAGCAATGCACAGGCCTGCTGTTTCCAAATGTCACTGTCAAGACACAAGGTAAATTCCTCTTTTTTTTACCTTGCAGCAGTACTGGTTATCTTGGGCTCTGGAGAAGAGCTCTCAGAGTGGTCTGACAGCCATTACGCTCCTTTAAGCCATGCACACAGCCTCAGCAGAGAGGAGCAGCCAGGGTGGTCTCCTCTGGTCACCAGCACTCCAGGGGCCTGCCTGTAAAGCTGAGTAGACCAGGACCAGCCCTGGAGGAGGTGGCCAGGCCTGGGCCTCCCAGCATGGAGGTGCCAGGTTGCTGACCCATGCCCTCTCTGGGGAGGTGTCTGGCAGCCCCACTCGCCCCCGGCCCCTTGCCGCCTCCCCACACGTGGCAGCCTTGCCTTTGTGTGAGCTGCACCATGTTTACCCTCCTACTTCCTTGTTCCACTCCGGTGCGAGGGCCATAAACCTCCTGGCTGGCACAGCCAAGCCCTCAGTGGCACAGGCGGGAGGAAGAAGAGGCAGGGGGATGGCAGCCAGCCCCCTGCTCCGTGCCGGGAGGGCAGCCGGCGTGCCGCCCTGGTGGCTGGGAGCGCAGCCCTTCCCCTAGGGCTGGCGCTGCCACCCAGGTGGGTCTCTCATGCCTGCTGGCCACCCTCATGCTGGGGTCCAGGGGCGCACCAGAGGGGAACAGGACCTACTTCCCTTTCTTCTCAGACTTCAGGGGACGCAACGTGACGGCCCTGCGCGTTGGCGAGTCGTCCGCCCTGGCCTCCATCTTTCTGCTGGCCTTGGCGGGAAACATCTGGGGCATCTGCCTGCTGGTGCGGCAGCGGCAGCGGCTGTGTGCCGCCAACTGCCTCGTCCTCAACCTCTTCTGCGCCGACCTGCTCTTCATCACCGCCATCCCCTTCATTGCCGTCGTGCGCTGGACCGAGTCTTGGGTGCTGGGCGACGCCGTCTGCCACATGCTCTTCTACGTGGTGAGCCTCAGCGGCACCGTCGTCATCCTCTCCCTCTCGGCCGTCAGCCTGGAGCGCGTTGTCAGCATCGCCCGGCTGCGCCACGCAGCCTTCCGCCGCCGCAAGGCGCTGGCCGCCGCCCTCCTCCTCATCTGGGGCTTTGCTGCCCTCGCCAGCCTCCCGCTCTGCTGCTTCTTCACCGTGGTGCGGCTGCCCGCCGGCGCCGGCGAGGTGAGAACGAGCGCCGCAGAGGCCCCGCGGGGCCCGGCCCGGCCCAGCCGGTGGTGGGCGGTGGGCGCCGGGGGAGAGCGGGGCGGGGACGGCGGGATTCGGGCCGGGGAGGCGGGCGAACGGCGAGGGAGGCTCGCCCGCCTCTGGCACGGCGGGCAGGCCGCTGCTGGGAGCGGGCAGCGCTCCGCGCTCCAGGCAGGCGCCGAGGCTGTGCCCGGAGGAGCGGCCGGAGCTTCCCCTGGCCGGGCAGCCCGGGAGAGCCTCCCCTCCCGCCCTCCCTTTGGGCATGAGACGCGCATCGGGTGGGGTTTTTCGGGGTTCCCCAGTGCGGCTCGGAAATCCCCTTGTCAGCACCCTTCCCCCTTAGCCAGGGATCAGCATCCAGGGAGAGCTGCCCCGCACATGCCGCAGTCTCTGCGTTAAATGGGCAAGCACAGATTTTTCTCCCTAGTATTTTGAAATGCATACAAAAGTACACCCAGCGTGACACTCAAATACATGATAAAGTTTAAGGTTTATAAGCTTCAATTTTAAAGCGGCTGTTAGCATTCGGTATGAAATTTATGGCAGTATTTAGATTCTGGACAACATATGTCTTTGTAATTGTATTGGCTTTTAAAACTGTGAAGTAATTAATTGACTGCTCTGTTTGAGTAGAACGTAGAAAGGTTTTTTTGAGTTGAAAGTTTTCACAGACTCAGTTTAGTCTCCAGCTATTTTCTCTGTATGCAGAGAGGGAGATTATGACAACTTTGTAGCAATAATTACAGTACAATATTAACTTTCTTCTTTATTATTTGTAAACAGGAGACTCAGATTTGCACCTTGGTTTGGCCCAGCATCGCAGGAGAAATAGTTTGGGATGTGACCTTTGCCATTGTTTTCTTTCTAATACCAGGATTAGTCATTGTCATCAGTTATTCCAAAATCTTACAGGTATGTTCTTCTTTGAAGTTTTGTTGTAGAACAAAGGCATGTAAACAGTAACTCACTAGCCTTCAGAATATTGTCACTGAATACAAATACACCTAAAGGGAATAGATGTCTTTGCTAAATAAATGGTAAGTGTGTCAAACAAAATGAGGTGCATCAGCCTGTACTAACAGCCTGTATGTTTCAACTAAGAGCACATTGAACAGCACAGTACCGCAAGCCTGACACAAAGTTTGTCTTAATTTATGGACAGTGTTTAATACAATTCTCCATTTATGTGCCGTTCACATTTAAAGGCAATCTTCTAAATGCTAAAAATGCCAGGCATCTGGAATTACTAAACACTAGATTTTGCTTTCCATGAGCCTAAACTCCAGAGTCAGAAGGGATTTGTAAGAAAGCAGAGAGGCAGGGCTAGAAAAAATGAATCCCCTTGTACCAAGAAGATGGAGACTCCCTTTTTACAAGGAATCACATGGAAAAGAGAAAGGTAATGGGTACAAGTTACTCCTGGGAGAGATTCTGACTGGGCTCCAGAAGAAAATTCTTGGAGTAATCTCCCAAGGGAAGTGGTTGATTGCCCTACATGGGACAGTTTTAAGACTCAGATTGACAGGGTGCTGGGCCATCTAATTTAAACTATATTTTTACCTTGAAAGGTTGCACTAGGTGATCCTTGAGGTCCCTTCCAACCTGGTATTCTATGATTGTATGAAATCTATTGATTTTCTGCATATTAGTGCACAGACCTTGTTAGTGTTATTCCTCCACAATTTCAAACTTTGCAAAGAAACCCGTAGATTAAACACTCTGCTTCCACTTTCTTTCTGAGTGAATGTTGTTTAACTGCTGAAATATAAGCTAAGACTCCAGGCACCGTAGAGTTTATTCGATATTCTAGCAAGCATGATACTAGTTACCTAAATTCCTTTTAAAACATCTGATTTCATACACCTTCCTCTTCCATAAACAGAGTGAGAAAGAGCTAGAAATCTTCAAACTAGGTGTTGCAATGCCTAGTTTTTAGCAACTGCCCCCAAAAGATTATTTATTCCTGTATTAGATAATTAAAATTCTCATACTATATATCAGGAAATTGTATGTTTTAGAAAGGAACTTCAAAACTGCAGATTGAGCAGGGAATTAACTGATGAGATGCTCAGCACCAAGGGGCTGTGGGTGCATGCACCAGAGCTGCATGTAGATATTTTGATGAACCTAGGATGTAGAATCTGAGCTCTGCATATACTTGCCTATTGGTCAGGCTTAAACTCATAGTGAAAATAATCAGATCTTAGTTTCTGTACGCTCTATGAGTTCAATATAACCTTGAGGTAAATGCAGTAGGTAAACTTCTTCTAGTGAAGTCAAGCACTTGCCTTTTGCAACCTCATATTTGCTGTAGGCAGAGAACATAAGTAACTCAGGGAGGAGTCTGAGTCCTTTGAAAGAACTGCAAAAAACTGCAGGCCAAGGAATGCCACAGTTTTTGGTCAGAGACTAGAAGAGGAGTGGTGTTCCTCTTGTCCTTGCAAACTCCAGATTACACAAAGAAATCTAAAAAATAAAATGGCACATAGGGAGTTAGAAGCCCAAAAAAGCGTTTGGAATACTGGATGACAAGACAGACCCATGCTGCCATGCTCACATTTCTTTTCCAGCTTGGTAACAGAGATGCTAAGATGCGTTACTCTTTCTCCTGAACTGAGAAAGGAATGAGGCCCACAGCAGGATCCCATCTGTTATAATACAATGTCCTCTCTCACACAGCTCTGCAGAACTCAGCTGGAGAATGTCTTAATCCCCAGATCATTCCCAAGAGCAGATTCACTCTCACTTTGTGAGAACTCTCCATGATGCCAGTGCACACAGAGTACAATGCTCATTGTTGCTGGAAGCAGTTGTAAAGCATTCATGTATTCAAGTAACACAGATAAGAAGCAATGATTTGTAACTAAGTTATTTGGTTTTGCAATGTTATCCCTTTAAGGCAAGACATAAATAAGAGGCTAGAACTAGTAACGACGTTCATGTTCTGCAAGTTATGTACTTGTGTATACATGATTTCTAAGATCCTTGTTCTCTAGCTATATTGCTTATACTGGGCAGACCAAAAAGGGATCCAAAACGTATCACTGCCACCCTATTTCAATTCAGCACTTCCCTAGGATGCAGTTGTGTCTTGTTTACTGCAATCCTGGTGATTCTTGCGTACTTAGTCCTAGGCTGTGGAGCTCCAGCAGGAAAGATGGAGGGAATTTATATGGGACAAATAGATGGGTATCTGATGAGGACATTCTGTAGCCATTTTGAATAGTGGAGGCTGAGGAGGGTTCAGAACTTGAGTTTCCTGCTTTTATATTAGAAGTGGATATTAGTCCTTTGTATTTTGTAAAACCTTTCTTACTAAGATAAGTTAGGTGCTGTCTGAGAACAACTCTCGGATTGTTTGGAGGAGTAAGCCCAGTTTCTGGGTTCCAAATGGGTACAGCAGAAGGTCAGCAGGCTGTAATATTTTTATATGCTCAAAACATCTGAATTCTCTGCCTCTTTTAAATCAGGGAAGCAACTAGTGAGACTGTCTCTTTCTCAGGCTCAGCAGCTTCCTGAGGTCACAGGTTTTGATTTATACACCTATATCCTGTTGAAATCTTTGGTAGATGTCTAGGTTCTTAATGAATGTTTAGTCTAAGCCATGTATCTCTGGAAGAAATTCAGAAAACTGCAGAAAGTGAAAAGTTACTTTATATATATATATAACCATTTTCACCCTTACCTGAACCAGGAAGCTATTAAATATTACTTCTATTACTGTTATCCTTCCTTTAGTTATTGCTAAAGGACGATGCTACACATAGAAGTGGCAGGAAGAGTCTTATACCTTTTTCTTTCCTATTTAGACACAAAATTTATCCAGGCTTTTGAAAATACCCCTTCTTCACCTGTGCAGGGAGTAAAATGGCATCTCCATTATTTAGCATAAATGTTTGCTAAATATTTCAATTTTATTTGCATCAGATAAGTGAATGTAACAGACTTCATTGTGCTATGCAAACTTCAGTGAAGACAAGGACGTAGAGCAAGAGATTTAGAATTTTCTACAAGCCATTGGGATTCAATATTCTACCTCATGACAGATGATTCACCCCCATGAGTACTAAACTCCCAAACTACCCATTATCCGGTTTGTTACATTAGACAGTACTTTTACAAGACACAGATTTTCACAGTGACAGAAGGATCTGTAAGATCTCAAGTTAGTTCAGGTTAGAAAGCAATTGTGATTACTGACTGAAAAAATTAAAGTTTACAGAAAACCTAACATAAAATCCCATTCACATTTAAAACTTATCATGATTTAGTTACTGTAATAAATTCATGTTCCTTCTAATAACTAAAGTATCAGCATGGCCATAAGGGAATTGAATTGTGTTCCTTCTTGCACATCAACAGGATTGTTAACTATGTTCCAGTTTGCATTTGTGAAAAAAATTTATGGGTTTATTTAGGTAGAACAAATGAGGTCCTAATTTGAAGTTAATGGGATTTCATGAGTAATTAAGGGTCTGTTTCATGCAGAAAAGCATTTATGGCTGGTAGAGAGCCATGAGGAGAACAGCCAGCTTAACTAATATTGAGGTGAGTTCACCGCTGAGAGTGAAAAACATAGGGAGAATGTTTGAAATGGAACCACTGACAAAAAGTAAAAATGAAATTCTGCAATGCCTTTTTCGTACTCACTTTTCAGAACAGAAACATCAAGTGCCAAGATTTACTTTTGCACTTGTAAAAATGTGTTAATAGTTCTAGGTTTCAGTGAAAGTTACTTTCTTCTCTTTTATTGCAGATTACAAAAGCATCAAGAAGGAGTTTAAATGCTGGCTTAGCTTACTCAGAAAATCATCAGATTCGTGTTTCCCAGCAAGACTACAAACTATTCCGAGCCCTCATTGTGTTGATGATCTCTTTCTTCATCATGTGGAGCCCTATTATAATAACTATTTTTTTAATTTTAGTCCAGAACTACAAACAAGATTTAAATATTTTGCCGTCAGTTTTCTTCTGGATAGTGTTATTCACTTTTGCCAACTCTGCTGTCAATCCGATTTTGTATAATGTTGCCCATTTCCGACGTAAATGTCAGGAAATTCTTCTCTGTTGTACAGGGAACCCTGTAAAGCATGGAGCTGGTACAGAAACCACTGCAAGAAGAAGTAACAATGAACAACCAAATTTGTCCTTCATTACCAGATAATTATTTAAAGCTTAAGTTGTGCCACACTTTGGATGTTAATGTCTACACTATCCCAGGTTGAATAGGTCACTATGTTATAGTATATGTCAGAGAAGGGAAAAAAAAAAAGCTAAATCTGTATTTTTAATTCCATCACGTAGAATTCTCTTAACTTCACTGCTTTGCCTCCGTAGGATTTGGACAATTTAATGCAATGGATAGAATTGTCCACCTACACTGAAATAAATAGGAATATGACAGTGAACTTGGTGAATGTAAAATAGTTGAAATAAGTACTTACCAGACATTAATTTCTATAAGAGTACATTTTCCATTGGCATAAACGTCATTAACTGTAATGAAGTTATAGTGAATCTACATCAAGAGGACACCTGATCCATCTTTACTCTTTATTTTTTGAGTAAGAGAGATGAACTTTCCAGTGAAAATGTACATCCTTATAAAGTATTTGCTCTTTTTAAAATTGCATTTTAAAAAATCCCTTGGTTATACACTTAGATAACTGACCACCTGAATATAGGTTTGAGCAAACTAACCTATTTTGTCTAGGAAGCAAGATGATAAGCATGTTTTATCACCAAGTGAATGACCAATTTGTTTCCATCTCAAATTAAAAATATTGGCATGATACCTGATAATTTATAAATAAAGAATAAATAAATGTTTACTTGTCATGTGTAAAATAGTTATTTTTAAAAGCTGCATATTTTTGATGTCTTCAGTAGTCATATAGTAAAGTTAATCAGTGATGTATAGGGCCACTGAAATTCCTTCCTCCTTTCTAGAAGGCTGTTGGGAATGATTTTCAGTATTTCCTAGGAAAAAAATATGACATTGTATTTGAGAAGAAATTAAAATAGATATATTTTTGGTTCTTTAATCAAGACTCTTCTAATCAGAAATGGAAACCACACCAAAAAAAGAAAGATTAAATTCTTAATTATCACCATGTCACCAATTCAAAAAAAGGGCATTAAGATAATGATTTACTAATAAACCAAATGTCTACATATGTACAGATTTGTATGCAAACGATTAGCATCTCCTGTAATCCAAGTTTATTAAAATGTTTCATTGGTTTATTAACAAGGTGAGCTACACAGCTCAGATAAATATACTCAAAATCTAAATGAAGCTGTTTAAAAGGTTTTCAAGAGAACACCCCATCAGTGTGTTAACTTTACATCCATGGTGCTGTTACATGGTTTCTTTCCATAGTTTTGGATCTCTCTAAGAGCAAAATCCTGAAACACACAAAACACAAAATTTTAGTCTTCAGCCACACTAGACAAATTACCAAATTTAAAATGCATTCATATCTAATTTATTTTAAATACTCCTCACGCCAGCAGTGTGTTACTTGTAATGATAATGCCAATACCTTGTTTTGTAGTTTAAAATTTCAAAGAATTTTCAACTTAGAACAAAACAGGAATTCATCCAATCTGTTACATCTGTCCTAAGCATTTTAATACTTTGGCAAACAAGGTACTGCATAGATCAGTGATAAAAGAGTTATTTATTTACTTTACCAAGCTTAAAATTATTTACCTTTTAAAAATTATTAATTTAAGAATGTCTTTCATCAAACTAAGAATCTCCTGACCTCCAAAACTTCTAATGACAGTAGTAAATTAGCAAAAGGAATATACTACTCTTTAATTAACAGTTTTTGCTTCTAGAAAATGCCAACAGCAGATTCAACTTTCAACTCTACTAACATGACATGATATTGTATTTACAAATAGTCCTGCTATGATGTCCCCACTCACATTGCATAACTCAAAGCAACTTGATCTTTAAGTTAAAGCTAATTCTGAGAGACTGTGTGTGTCATAGCTTGATCCATGTTTGGGAAGGAGCTACCATCAGAAATGCAACATAAATTATAACCAAAAGTTTTGTAATTTCCTAGGCTTCTCTTTTGCCTTAAAGAACCAGTACACAAAAAACAGATATTTTAGATTTTTTTTTTCCATCAAGGTAAACTTTGTACATCTACTAGGTTTTGAGGGGGAACTTAATTTGAGCACAGTATTAATTTTAAAAGCTAATGAAAAATCTTTGGGGAAAATATTAGCTTCAAGACATAGGCAGACTATGCACAATTAGAAACAGATAGAAGACAATTCTTGCAGCATCTGTTAACCTCAGTCAGAATTTTACCACAATAACAATGGAAAGCAGATCGTTACAGAGATTTGAAGTTGGCTTTTTTTTGCCACTAATTCTGTAGCTCTTAATAGCAGAATTAAAACTAAAGTAGCAGTGCTTCCAATCCACACATAAGGAATTGAGTGATTTTTGTAAGAGTTTCTGATATGAAGCTTTCCATAAATGTTTTCTTAGTTTAGCTCACAATCATTCTCTCATTCCCAAATATACTTGCTTTGCAGGAACTGAACTTTGGCTTAATGATACTGGAGACTAACTAACTAACTAACACTAAGGTAATTACAAGTCCTGATCACAGTAAGGGGAAAATGCAAATTGCTGGCTTTAAGTTTCATTTATAGTTTGGTGCTGGGATCATAAAGATAAACTCTGGCATAATCCTCAATAAAAAGCAGACAGCATTAAGGACCCCGGTTACTATTTTTCCTTTACAAGCAGTATGGAACTCATACAGTCTTATCAGACACTGCACTCACCACCAAACATCTGAATATAAATTAGGATAGCAGACAAAGAATACAGCACTTGGTGCAACGTGGTAGTTTTCTATTTCTATAACAAACTAGAGGCAGCATGATCAACTTCTAAATCAAGGTTAGGAAGTCAATATTTAAGGCTGAACTCAGACATTCTGAGCTTTTATTTTCAAATTACACTATTGGCCCTATATTCTGTGAAAAAAAACACAGGCATTCTATTATATAGAAGTTCTGAGATATTTGAAAAAGTTATATCACAAATTATGAATAAATTTATATATTCAATTTTTCTCTTACATTAATACTTGCAAAGACTAACAATACATTTATTGCCTTGCAAGCCTCACATAGTGTAGAAAGAATAAAAGACAGATTCCACCATGCTGGATCAGACCAGTGCATGGACCAGCCTAATATCCTGATTGAACAGGACAGTACTTTCTCTGGGTTTGACAGAAATGCAAGGAACCAACTCTCAAAGTCACAGCACAACAGTTGTATATCTGCACTGTATCTTCCATTTAATACAAAACTATCCCTAATCATCTCATTATTTTGCTTGCTCATCCTCATCAAATTTTATTATTGCTGTACTTCATTTGAAGAGCAGTGAATGCAGCATTCAAAACAAGAAAGTATCATCAATTTATATGGCACTGTTTCTTTTCTATCCCATCCTTTTTGCAATCATACATATCATTCACAAAAGCCAATTTAATTTGCATTTATGATATCTCTTAGTCTTGACTGCTTTAAATCTCAGCTGTCCTTTATGTTGTCTCCAAATTCTCTTTCAAGACAAAATTTTTATTTTCATTGTTATCAGGCACTTTTTCCAGGTCACTCATCAGTATCCTAAACACCACCCACGTTAGCAGATCTTTCAGGCACCCTGTTATCAGCATACCTACTTTACAACATGGCAATATATTACTCACTGTTTATAGATCAGATGAACAGGTAATAGAGCTACAAGAGCTGACTGTGCTCATCTGTTCTGACTTTCTTTATAATATACAAAAGTTCCTTCAGTCAATCCCAGTTTATTCTAACATGTCATTTAGAAAAGCCTTTAATCTTGATTTACAGATTTCAGTGATGGAGAACATACAACAGCTCTTGGTAAACTGTTCCAAAGGTTAATGACCTTTGGAGTTAAACAAATGGCTATTTATTTCTGCTCTGAATGTGTCCAGTTTAAAGTTCCATCCATTTTAATTTATTATTCCTATGTTTGCAAGTCCTTTATTATTCAATTCCAATTGCTTGTGTGGGCAAGCACAGACTTTGCTCAGGTCAGCCTTTAACCTCTTTCTGATGAGTAAAGATCAAGGTCTTTGAAGCACTCACTACAGGACACATTTTACAAACTTTCAATCATTTTCTCTGCTCTTCTTTGAAACTCAGTACCCTTTCCAGTCATGATTATCATCAAATGTGACATAGCAAGCAGACCTATGCCAAGAACAACAGTCTCATATGAGTCTGTAAGTTCATCTTTTGCATCCTTGGTTTATGCAGCCAAGAATCACATTAACTCTTTTGGCCACAGCATTACCTTGGGAGTTCACATTCAGCTGATTTACTAGTCAAATCTTCTGTAGATATTGTGTCTTCCAGAATGTGGGGAGAGGGGTTGGGGGGGTGAGGGGGTGAGTGCAGGAACAGGTACATTACTATTTTCTCCTAAATATTCTGATCTGTCTTTTTCATTCTTTACTATTTCCCACTCTGGGTGTAATTTTATCAGTAAGTATGTTACATTTTCTTTTACGTCATTGATTAAAGTAGCATAAATTACTGTTTGACCTTTTCTAATACACATGAGCACAAGCAAGCTAATCTGTATCCTTCCCTGAGTTGCAGGCTCAGCCTGACTATATAACTCAAGACAGAGTCATACTTCAGAATGAGGGATATGTCCCTCTTCCACAACACTTTATGAAACGGTTGGTCTGAGGACCTGTGAGAAAGTCTCTGCTATAAGGTATCCTTTCCAAGACTTGCGATTTTCCTTAAAACCCTTTTATGAAGAATTTTTCAAAGATGTTTTTGAAAATATGTTCATTCTATTCCCTTGAACAACTATTTTGTTGAGAAAGGCAAAGAGTTCTGATTAAAGAGACACCATTTCTTTTTACAGCAACTGTGAAGTTTATCCTTGCTATGTTTACTCATACTGCATTGATTTAATTGTTTTACAACTTCCTCTAATTATTGTTTCAGCTGATGTGATATGCCACATAAAAGCTATACACCTTAGCTCTCCTTCAGATAACAGAAGTAAAAGTTGGGAATAACTTACTACATAAGTTACTGGAGCTTACTAACTACAAGCTCCAGTTTTCAAAAGACAATGTTATAGCTACTAAGTAAAAGACTTCATGCATTTGCTATTTAATAAGCAAATGACTCTCAATGCTTTAGTCATTAAACCCAGAAATAAAATTCTTCAGAAAAAGATATTCTTACCATTATGAACGATAACTCTGTATTTTCTGTCCAAGCAGAGGTCTATCTGCCTTTGTCTGACAATTTTCTGTGCCTCTGGAGGCAATCCCTTGGGGTCCCGGGAGAACACAAAGGAATAGCTATCGGCACAAGTGCCATCTTCATTTAGCTGGCGGCAGGAGTAATGAAGAGCATACGTGTCATAATCTGTGTCCACGACCCAGTGATCATCATCTGGAAGAAACCATAGCAAAGAAAGACAGGTGTTAGATACAAGTAAAATCTAGTAGATCTAAAGAGATTGCTGCCATAACTCTGTAAAGAAAATAATACAATGAAGATTGGTATAAATGAGAACAGATTAGCTCTTAATTTACTCCTGTGCCCGGTATTTACTCCCATGTTGTTTTTTTTTTTAAAGAAGACAGTGATAGGGACAAGAGGAAATGGTTGTCACCACTGTTTCTCCTCTAACATGGGCACAGAACAAGAACAACATGAAGGATTACTCATAAATGCCCTGTAAATCCATGTCTGGACATCATTATAAAATGTGGCAACAAACACAACAAAAGAACCATGTATTACAGCAGCTACCATCAAGTACAAAGAAAGTTTTCTTATTTTAGCCAAAAAAAAGGAGAACAGTCAGACATAAAATAGTTAAAAAAACCCCAACCAACCAAAGCTACATGTACTCTTGGGCATGCTCGTCATGCTCCAGATTACTCACAAGTGTCTGAATCTCTCCTTGACTCAATAAACTAATTTTGCATAGGCTGTGACAGATGACAGAAAAACATGAATATATATAGAGGAGATAATATTTTTTTGCTAAAACAGATAAATCTCTATTTTTGCAGATACAAGATGAAACAAAATAATGGTCGCAAAATCCTCTTCCCTGCTCAGCCCAGTCTGATGTTAGGCTTTTCATAGTGAGCAGAAGCATTCAGTAACTGAGTTATGAATAAAGACTTAAAATACTTCATCTGCCTTTCTTTTGTTTCCAAACAGTGACCTTTGTTTATATTGTTGGGTAACAAAATTAATTCAAAGATATACAAAGGACTGGTCTTCACTTGTTTAAAGAAAGTCCCATATGAAAATAGTGATTACCTTGTTCACATTAAAGCTTTGCTGCTTTATAGTTATTACATGTTTTAAGTGTGTTTCAGAAATCCAGCACTACTTTTTCCTTCCCCAGCATGAACATAAAACATAACTACACTCCAAAGTAGTTCTGCATCTTGTATAGCTAAATACTCACTTCCTTTCTGCAGGAAAGAGGCAACACCCCAGTACTTCATCTTGAACTTGGCAGGATCCTCTGTGTCAGTGAAAGAGCCAATCATGTCAGCACAGACATCCCAGTTACTGTAGCCAGAGAGAAAGAAAACATCACATTCAAACACAACAGCATGGAATCAGTGTGACAGTGTGACTAGCACAGGGATAACAGGTAGAATTAGTGAAGCACAAGCTCAGTGAAATGGAACAAGACGAAGACTGCAAACAGCTTACTTGAAGAGTCTGACTCTGCCCTTGGCAGTGGCAGTCATTTGTCCGTTCTCATCTACAGTGAACTGGGCTACCACGTTGTCCTGCAGAAACAGCCCCTCGGGATCTTTCTTTGCCATGGCATACCAGGTGCCACTGTACTGCAAGGAAATAAGAAAGGCTGCAGTTAGACCTACAAGCATAGAAAAATGACACATAGACAGACATAACAGAGGGGAGGACACGCAGATCTTTGACACCGTACCTCAAAGTTGTACCTAAGAAACAAACTTAGCTCTTCCAACACCATAAACCCACCAATATGTCCTAGCGCAGTCAGAGTTTGTTAAAGAATTAACTTTTTTTGGTATCTTACTTGTATCTGCAAATGTCCCGTATTTAGAACACAAAATTCAGTAGGAAGAGGACAATAACTGGCAGATCTTGACAGATCTATGGTGAAATGTTTTTTACTTGCAGCGATGTCTGAAAACACCAGAATTAATTTTTCATAGAAACAATAAAGTCACTACACTTCTTTTATTTAGAACAGTTTGAGACCCATATGCTAAACCTCAGTTTCTGCAGTATTTCTTTATGAGATGCATCAGGATCCAGCATCTGTAGAGCTGGGGGCAACATCACACACTTCTGCTGTCTCTCAGCATTGCAGCCTGTGACTTCGACTGAAGATGTGAACCCACTGGTGCTACAGAATGTCAGATTTTGTAGCCTGGGAAAAGGAGCTAGGCAAGGCATCACAGATCCAGTAGAGAAAGAAGATTTACCCTGGTCTTGTCGAAGTTCTCCTTGACCTTGAAGCTGCTTACTCGACAGTCCCGCTCCGCCACGCTGCTGCCCAACAAGGCTAGTGCCAGCAGCAGCAGCCAGGGCAGAGCTCTCTTCATGTGGGCCATCCCGTCCCTGCAGCAACAGCAAACAGACAGAGAATAGCATAAGAAACAGGCTCTTTCACACAAGCAAGGAAGGGAGGAAGGACCCTGACAGGTCCTCGGTGCACTGTGCAGCTTTTCCTGACTCATGCGTAGGCAAGGTACCCGGTTGTCCCCAGCTCACCACTGCAGGGTCCCTTACAGAAAGTACAGGTCCCTGCAGCCTCTTGAGAGCCCAAGTGTTGATGGCAGTGGCGGAATGCCCAGAAAGGGAATGCTTTATGTAGTCCTGGGGCTTTCGCAACCCTCTGAGGTACAAAGCCAGCATTGGAGGGTGAGTAGGGAGGTGGGTTGATGTGTTGATGTGTGCTGCAGGCTGGGGCCCCTTCATAACAGCCTCTTGCATAACAGCCATGGGCTCAGGTGGTCTTTGACCCTGATCTGCATCCAAGTAGGCTCTAGGAGCAAAATGCCTCTCTTAGGTTTTTCTAACACAAAGGCACAGCTCACACCTGGGGGAAGGTCTGTGCACGTGTGGAGAGAACAAAGGAAAAGAGAGGCACCCCGTCTTTGCATGGGTGAGAATGAGCTGCCTCCACCTCCTCTGTGATTTTACACACTGCCGTCCAAAGTCCTTGTTACCCAATGTGCTCAACCCAGTTACAAGGTGCAGTCTTGTTTCCTCCACCTCCTCCCCAAATTCCTTTCCTCTTTTCTCCTGATAAACAGTGGCAAACATAATACTTGCAAATTTCTGTTAACGTTTTTGAAAGCCTGGTCATGCCAAAACCTCTTCAGATCATCATGACTAGTTCCCTCTTGCTTCCCAAAGGCTGGCTCAGGTGCTAGACAATCTCATGATCACATCCCAGGGACAGGAACTGTGGCCCTGCAAATCTTCAGAAAGGCAAAAGAGCACTTTTCTGTGGTACTGCAAAGGTGGTGGGACATATGTGTGTGGCCTGCAAATACTCAAGTGCATGTACACACCACATCTGGCCCTCTCGACATCAGCTTTAAACCAGTGCTTCCAGAATTTCTGTTCTGTTTTTGGCAAATAGTTTTTGGTTATATAAACCTTTATTTTCACCTGTCCAGGCAAGTTTTGCTGCCTCTCAGTCAATATTTGTTCTATAGTTTCAACATCTTTAGGAAGCATTAGAGAAAACCTGTTAATTATTTTCTAGACAGGTAACCAGAGCAGGGGAGGAATGATTGTTACCAAGAGAACTAATTCTCCTACTTTTTTCACCTCCCAATTTTGAAAGAAAAAAAGCAGAAGTCTGTTAGTTGAAAGGTCTGTGTTCATTACCTTAAAAATTAAACAAAAATATAATTTAAATATGGAGATACTGATGTAGTATAAAAAATACTTCATTAGTAGTTGATGTACAGAATTAAAACAATTTATTCAGCATGTCCTTTCTCAGAAATTTACTTCAGCCTTCTATTCCTTTCATATATTCATAAAAATATTAAAATTTTTACTGTTGCTGCCCTTCACAAACTTTTTCATATGTAATGCAAACAGTGGCACAGTCTGTTAGATTTATCTTCCTTTTCTGCTTTGTGCTGGAGGTTTTTTGCATAAAGAGAATACATTTGCTCTCTTCCTCAAACATCAAATGCTCAGGGGCCATTCCAAGTCTGCTCTGAAGCCTTTCATTCCCTGGATAACATCAGACACTAAAAATTCCATTATGTTTAATATTAAGCTTCTACTTGGAGTAAAGAACATATTTAACACAGGTAACCAGAAAGGTTGATGCATATTAATTGTCCTGAAACTTTCAACAGTAGACTTTCTATAAGCTAATATTTCCACTTTTTGACTGAGCTTTTCAAGTTTCCTAATTCCCACAGAGACTAAATAGAAACAGAAACCTGTATCCTTCTGGTGGCTTTTAGAGCCTTGCTCCAGCCTCTGGCAGCTCTGCTAGTAACTGGCAATGGTGATGCCAGTTTTTTATATATATGTATATGTGTGTGTGTGTGCTTTTTTACACTTGCTAGTCTTAAAATATAAATTCATCATACTTACAAGATCAAAATCAACATAGATTTTCTTTGTTCGGTGTCTCACATGACTGATAGTAAGAAAAGGAATTATAGCTTAATTCATAAGTATTAAATCTATCACTTTCTTTAATACCAAAGAAAATAATTCTTTATTCTCTGCCAGTTTACGAATTATTATTTCTCCTAAGTTTGTCCTCTTAAAAAAATCTGCATACTATTTTATATTCTGAGAGAGGTTCTTTCAGGATCAAATCTATTCCTATAAAATTTTCTCAATAATAGTCATCCATTAAAAATTCTATGACAGAAATTTTCAAAGGAGTTTACAGTTGCTCATCTAAATGAATCAAAACCTGATGGGATTTGACTGCCTCTGAAAATACAGGTCAGCAGTCCTGTTATACTTACTGCATGTTGTCCTTGGCAGTTTTAGAGACAGGAGACCAATCCACATTTCCCTGAAACAACAATTTGCTTCTGTTAATAATTTTTAAGATCAGTTCTAAAGACATGCAAAGGCCATCACAGTCTCTTAAATTAATCTGAGGTCATAAACAAAAATAAATCTGAAACATGTAGTTTTGTATTATCCATGGTGCATCATTTCTTTAACTGTGTGCCTCTGCTGATCTCTGCAATGTTTGGCAACTTGTATGCAGTGGAGGTGCCTGGCAGAGACTTGGTAATTATAACTTCTGATTCATTCACCTCCTGAAGTATGAGATCTCTAAAAGCTCTAGGCAATGCCTGAGAAAACTCTTATTTTGAAGAGTTAGTTATCATTGTGGATTTGTGGGAGCACAGCTACAGTAAAAATTCACACCAGTATTTCCCAGTCCAGAACTACAGAGGATGATCTGGGCAAGTCACATAGTAAAATGTTGGCTTTTTTGGTTTAGCGCTATTTCCAGCTGCCTACCCGAGATAGACACAGTTTACATTAACAGAGTCCTTTCACAGTTACAGCTAAAGCACTTTGGTTCAATGAGACAAGCTTTTTAGGTAAAAACGCTCCTCTATTGTCAGATTGGGATGAGGGATGGAAGGTTGCTGGAAGACTAGTTAATCATAATTTGTATTGACTTGGGCTGTGGGTTCTGTTGAGAAATGATGCCAGCAAGTGATCCTCATCCAGATCTTTGGAACCTGGGTATACCCCTTGCAGATTTGTACTTCTCATGCAAACAGAAAGGAACATAATTTGGGCTGGGATTCAAATTGATTCTGAGAGCAACGTGTGTAGATCAACTAAATGGCATCAAATGATTGCTGGGTTTGGAAAGCTCAGACAATTAAATTTAAAATAATTATAAAAATATTGATAACACATTAACATGTAAACAATCTCTAATGTAAAGCATACATTTACAAAACTTGTTTAAAGTTCAAGACAAGGCTTGATAAATACCATATATGACTTCTGATTCCGATGTTTGAAGCTGGCAGCGTATTTTGAATACTATAAAAAGTTTTTTAAAAGTCAGTACATAGTTTTTGGAACCGTATTTAATTGAAGGGGAAAAAGTCTTCTATCTTTAAATGTTGCCAAGAGGCCAAAAAAGCAGCTAACTTTTAGCAGTGGTTCTGTGATTGGAATCTTTTTTACATCAATATCCTGTAAAATTATACACTGCTTCCCATTAGGAATAGCAATAGTAAATACATAGAAAAGGTCAGATTTTCAAAGGAAATTTCAGAAAAAAGCTTTCATTCTAGAAGTTACTTTAGTTTAATTTATGACTTCATAATCAAAAAGGAAGAAACGAGTCAAATCACTATTTTTTAGCACTGCAACATTGAAGCTTCAAGTATTAAAAGAACTAGAATTTTCTTTGTGGTCACAAGAATACGTCTAGCTCTTAGGAGAAAGTTGTCTCAAAGAATTGGTAATGGGAAATGGAGTACCCATTTCCAGCCAGACTGCACATAGATTGAAAGAGTTTTTGCTGTCTTCTTACAGTTATTTATTTATAAAGTGCCAATCAAAAGCATGAGTATCCATTAAACTGTTAGTAGTAGATTTTGCAGGGGAATGAATGACTGCTGTGTGCAGAGAGCAGTGGATCCAAGTGTAGCCACTGCCCGGTGGAACCAGACTCATACTAACAAGTGAAAACAAATGGCATGAGGTGAGCCAAGAAGCTCCATGTACTTTGTAAGGGACAACTATGTGCACTGTCACCATTACAACTGTTCCCCATGGTGGCAGTTTAAGTACAGAGGTCAAGGACAGAATGGAACTGGATAGATTGGCCTTTGCACCATGCCAGCCTGTGTGCTACCTGCTTTTGTAATTTAATAACGTGACATTCTGCTTAAGGAGTAAATTTACACTGAACTCTTTATAACAAGCCTAGCTTAAAATGGCACCTTTATTCTCTTCAGCCAACTTTTCTGAGGATTGTGATCTGGGAATTAAATGTTTTTATAGATGTATTACTAAAATGGAAATCACTTGAAACAAAGATATAAAGTTTGCCAAGAGGCTGGCCAGCTTGATGAGAAGAGCTTTAAACTAGGAATGATGAAAGACATGGACATACTGGAGTGAGTCCAGCAAAGAGCCACAAAGATCATTGAGCAATAAGAGAATCTGACAAAAGGAGAGGCTTAGAGGAGCTGGGACTGTTCAGCCTGAAAAGAATGCTTGGGGGGGTCTCATCAAATGTATAAATATATGCAGGAGGGTATAAAGAAGACAGTCAAACCCTTCTCAGCAGTGCTGAGTTATATTTTCAGTAACAAAAAACAGTAAAATAACGTAAGATCACCAGGGAGTAAATGTGAGAGTTACGAGATTAAGAGGCTGATGTCCTTTGCTTAGTTTGTATACTAAGATTTATGCCAAGCTACCAAGAATCCATGCTCACAGTCAAAGCTGCAGTGCATCTGGCTATCCAGGTTTATCCCTTCATGACAGACTGGCCATTTACTTGAGGAAATCTCCCCTAGAATCTATAATCTCTGTTGACTACTGTGCTGGATTTGGCTGGGATAGAGTTAATTTTCTTCATCATAGCTAGTATGGGCTATGTTTTGGATTTGTGTGGAAAACACCTGGTAACAGGGATGTTTTTGTTACTGCAGAGCAGTGCTTACACAGAGGCAAGGCCTTTTCTGCTTCTCACTCCACCCCACCAGTGAGTAGGCTGAGGGTGCACAAGAAGTTTGGAAGGAACACAGCTGGGACAGCTGACACCAATCGACCAAGGGATGTTCCATACCATATGATGTCATGCTTAGCCTATAAAGCTGGAGAAAGGACACATTCAGAGTGATGGTGTTTGTCTTCCCAAGTAACCATTACACTTCCCTGGAGATGGCTGAACACCTGTCTGCCAACAGGAAGTGGTGAACAAGTTCCTTGTTTTGCTTTGCTTGTGTGTGCAGCTTTTGCTTTACCTATTAAACTGTTTTTATCTCAACCATGAGATTTCTCACTTTTACGCTTCTGATCCTCTTCCCTATCTAACTGGGGTGGAGTGAGTGAGTGACTGTGTGGGGCTTTGCTGCTGGCTAGAGTTAAACCACAACAACTGCTTATTTCATGAACCCGAAGAGCTAATAATTGGTAGTTTTAAGGGACCATGAAAATTTTTAGCCATATGGAAAAAGTAGCTAACTTACTGTCTTTATTGTTTACATTTTAAAGATTACTTTTGTAAGAAAATGGACAGAAAATTGTTTAAAAAGAAAAATGAAAGTTGGGGTTGTTTATAAAGGTTCCTAAAACATACCAGATCACTGACACCAAAACAGTTCAGTGCCAAAACCTGACTGTGTTAGGAGCACACACCACCTGTTGCAAATACCTACAGAATTCAATCTCATAACATAATAATTTAGAAAAAAATCAATCATATATCTGAATATTAATTTCTTGCATTATACATATGAATCTTTGATGTCCAGAGAATGGCCACAAAATTATCCACATCAAAAGCCATGCAATTGAAAAAAACACATTTGGTCTGTGTTTCTTCAGAAAAATATTAACTGAATGAACAATATTCACTTTATAAAGAAGAACACAGACACTCAGATACAAACACTGAGCTGAACTGGGAAACCCTATAAATACCTTTGACATTTATGTGTTGCTTGAATCTATTTAAATAACCACATCTGTCAGTTATCCTTCTTAGGAGTTTACATGTATCACAAGGGCTCAGGAATGGTCCACTACTAAGAACCATTCCATAAATAGTTTGATTTCTGTAGTAACTATGAACATCAAAGGCAAATGACATCATATGTATTAAAATCACAAAGGACATGCATTTCTGATATTCTCTGAAATCAAAGCAACTTCAAAAATATAGCACCCTGTTCACTATGTTTTTAAAACCAACCACCTCAGCATGGAGAAGAATCAAAGACAAATATATATTATCTTCACCTTTCAAAGCACAATGAAAATGACTGTCTAAGGTTAGTTTCCAATATTAAACCTCCATGAATAGAGATTCTACATTTAAGTCTATTTTCTTAATAGGTGATCTTATTTAAAAATTGCTAGGAAAAATGATAGCAAAATCATGTTTGAAAATGCTAGAAATGTGAAATAAATTTTTGGTATCCTTTCTTGTAATAAGCTTAAATACAAATCTGAATGAGCATTACTAAAGATAAAATGTTCAATAGTGTGGAAAACAAGGAGAGTAAAGGAGACAGAACAGAAAATAAATGTCTTATTTCAACATAGAAACTTTAAAATTCATTACAATGCTAGCGCTTCAAAATGTTTAAATGGTCTAATTTTAAAAATTCATTAAAGTACTAATATGAGAAATACTAACTTGGAAAGAAGTAACAGAAACCAATAGAAACTCTTTATGAAGTTTATATTAGGGAGACACTTAAGATGGATTTTTTTCAACAACTGCTATATTAGTCATGTTGTGGTTCATTGTGAAGTCCATGTACGTACTGATTAACCATGAATAATGTAGGCAAACCAAGAAGTTGAAGTGATTTGATTGAAATAGAAGGTGGTTTGGTACAGAAATGTACCTTACATTTATGGAAGCTTGCATTTTAGAGGTAGGAAAATACAGCGTATTTCTCATATTTGTACTTTTAATGAATTTTGTATTTTAGATCATTTAAACATTTTGGAGCACTAACATTGTAACGGATTTTAAAGTTTCTGTTCACTCTCTGGAGGGAGAGTAAGTGAAGATACACAAACTGAGTGAGATACACTGTTTTCACATGGGATAAAGATGTATGTGTAAATCTTATATAGAAGATAACCTTCTAGAAAGTTTTAGCTGAGCATGAGACAGATGCTCTATAGACCCTTCCTACTTCAAGGAAACTACCATGTAGAATGTTCCAAAGTCAATAAGAAAATATGACCGAACAAGTAATGGAAAAAATTGTTACTATTTCTTCCCACAATTTCATTGGACCTCTTCAACATCCTTTTTTAAAGAGCAGCATGAAAAGTATTGAGCTAGAAATTAGGAAGATGACAGATTAAAAGGAATAATGTAACTCTGTGTAAATACATATAAAATTCAAGTCTGTTTTTGTAAGTATCGATTAGATCATAAAACTATTCAAAGACTAAGACATGTATGCATTTCTTCTGCTGTTTTCTTGTGAACTGTGCATGTGTACAGTGGTGTGACCATCTTGCTGTGCTGCAGTTGCACAGTCCTGCCACAAAGTTAGTACCACCAGTTCACACCTGTAAAAAAGATGTTGCAGCCTGACACATCCAGAAGTGAGGGTCCTGTGCTGTCCCTCAGGCTGCTAGGGGTAAGTAACCCAGCCAGAGAAAAGGAATCAGGCCAGAATGTGTCCATGCAGGGCTGATTTTCCTATGCATTTTAAAATCTTTATCACAACTGCAGTCTGGCAAAAATTAACATCTTCATATCACAGTTAGAGGGAAAACTAACGTACTGAGTTAGCTGCCATTATACACCAATCACTGACCTGTTCTTTGTGCACAAGAGGATCAGTGTCACTTGCCATTGTTGATTCTTTTAGATCTGTTGATAAAAATGGATGTTGACACACTGTGGCCTCTGGCAGACCGATAAAGTTTTACTTTGACAATTACTCTTTTCAGATTAAGAATTGCCAAAGGGTATATGGTCTGTTTTTGCCACACGAAGAAACTCTATCTGCTTCTGATCAATGTGGATGCCACAAATAGGAATAAGATGAATTGCATTGCAGCCCTCCTGCTGTGCTGAATTTCAGATCTGTTTTGATGAACACAGATCATTTGCTCTCATAGTCAGCACTCAAACTCAGCCTTCTCACTCACTTAGTCATGGGGTGTTCCCTGCTAAAGTTCAACACAGTTTTCATCACTCCTTTTCCATTCCTGCGAGTAATGCTGAACTTCTGATGGTAGGAAACTTCAAACATGTTATAAAGCTAAAATCAGACTCAAGATGCCCTCTTTGCCCACTCTCTGTCAGTTATTATCACATTTCTGCTACTTAAAAGAGCAGAGATCTCCCAGTTTTTCTGAAGAAGGCATAGAAGAAACTACATTACTTGCAGGACCCTGTCTCATTATTTATGCTTGTAGAATAAAAATTTTACTGTCTCCTAAAGTCAATTTGTGTTCAAGCCATTTTCTGATTTTACTCTTTCCTTTAGGCTATCTACTCTTGAAACAAGAAAATTATATGTAAGTCATATCTGGTTGCTGATATTCTAATACTTTTATTCCATCTACTGCTGGGTAAATCATTTGAGCAAGATCAGACTTTTGTAAGGTCTTTTGGATTTCACCCATTTTATGTATGTGATAATAATTATTAATTTTTAGTAATCCAGTTCTGATCCTCTTCTGACTATTTTGAGGAAAACTAATTTTTGCTATTGTTATATTTTCTCTGTAACATTCTGTTTTCCTCCCCTTAAGCACCTCTCACAAATACACGTGTGTACATCAGTGCACGTGTATAATGTGGGCTAAGTATCGAAGTGGAACTCCTCATATTAAGTTTCAGTAGAAATTTTTATATGTATAATACAATATATGCACTCTGAATGAAGGAGATAGCATACAGGTATACGTATCTACACATTAGACAATTCTATAAGGTCTACGAATTAATTGGTTAGTTTAAAATGCTGAAATGATTCCCTTAGGGTTTATGAGCTAAGAATGCTCAGGGGTTTAGTGTCCTGACATCTCTTTAATTAGCAGTCTCCAAGATCTCACACTAAGAAGATGCTAAGCCAGTGCCTTCTGTCATATCTCAAGAGTTTCAGAAGGCTTGTAAGCCACAGAGGAAGGTGAATGTACTATGCCTGTGAGCTATACAATATGTACAAAGTACCATTTTCTTACTAGTATCAGGTTAGGACTTCTTGCTTCCACTCCTGCTTTGATGGTGATGAAGTTCTAAAAGAAATCCTAAGAACAGTCCAGCAAAAATGGGTGAGGTAAATAAAGATGCCGTGGAAAAATACTTGGAGAACAATCCCCAGTTTGCCAAGGAGTATTTCGACCGAAAAATGAGAGCAGAAGTGCTCGGAAGTATTTTTAAGGTGAGCCCTGGAAATGTGAAAGAAGGAGTCAGCTTCAAAGACATGTCCCGTCTGGAGGAGTGTGACATACTTTTTGAGCTGTTAACAGAAATCCAGGACGAAGGAGGCATTATGGAAAAGATAGTGCACAAGGCCCTGCAGAGGCTGGCACAGCTGCTGGCAGCTGATCGATGTAGTATGTTTGTTTATCGTTCCCGAAACGGTACTCCAGAGGTAGCCACCAGGCTTCTCGATGTCACTCCAACTTCCAGCTTTGAGGAGAATTTGGTGAAACCAGACAATGAGACTGTTTTTCCTCTGGACATCGGGATAGCGGGATGGGTTGCTCATAGCAAGAAGTTTTTTAATATACCTGATGTGAAAAAGGTAAGTGATTTCTCTTTGGGAATAGGTTTCTGTGCATTTGCTTACTCAGCTTCCTGCACAGGGCTTGTGATACAGAGTCATTCTTCAAAAACATCCCAGCGACAGAAATCCAGACCAAAAGCATGAGAAAAGGAGCAACAGAGTTTTCTTAAATTCTAGTAGAACCACATCATGTAGCCTAGTGAGGTATTTCCAGTATCCTTGCACAATAGTTGTAATTCATTATAATAAGTGAGGAGAATATTAGATTAATAGAGACCAATAAGTACTTGTGTTTCTTTTGAACATGGCAGGCTCCTATTCTGTTTCCCGGTATGGGCTTGCAAGTGTTCTCCCTTACAATCCCATGCTACCATACATGCACCTCTGCATACAATTAACTTGCAGCTTTTGTAATGAGGATGCTTCCTCATTACAGTAGAGTAGGTGAATGAAGCCAGGTGAAGATGATGTCAACATATATGTTCAGCTTCAAGTCTGAATTTAAAATGGATCCAAATGTTGAGTATGTCCAGATCAGCTTTTGTTCAGAACCATCTATAGAAGAAGATTAAGTCAGAGCTGCTCTGACATTTTCAGAGTTCCTGCAGCATTTGCACAGACTCACCTTCTTCAGTTATGATGCTTATGAGGGTTATTACAAATGTTAATTAAAACAATGAATGACCTAGCAGAAATTAAGCATGCATGAATGAGAACTGCTTTAGAAACTGCTCTGAAATATATGAGGAAACATAAATATGCCTTGACTCTTGTAGCTTTCTGTGAAAATAGCTGACCTTATATTATCAAATCGTAATATCTTCATCTCTTTTTAGTCTTATATGGAAAAGCTCAGAATAATCAAATGGTTCTAAGATAATGATCCAAGATGACAGTCTGGCTTCTCAGTATTTCCTATGCAGTCAATTTAAAATTCTGGGCCATTGTAGAGATTGAAACAACCTCAGTGTCCTAGGCTCAATGTAAATAATAAAAATATTTATACACAGTAATCATCTATGCTTTCCAGGAGATAAACAAAAAGTAATGTATTGTATCATGTTAAAAGTTAGCAGACATAAAGAAAAAAAAGGAGTACTTTAAAAGCTCAGAAACAAATGAAAATGTATACGTATGTGAAAAGAACATTCCAATATATAACAAACTACCTCAAATGTAAACAGGAATAATGGGAGCAAACAGAATGACTGATTTGAGAAAATAAATCAGTTAAAAATCAACTGAACACTAAGGTGCTTTCTTCAATGGCGTCTGTTTTGACAAGAAGCATATTACTTACTGCCTCTTACCACCACGTGGGGAGATTGGAGGATAATCCTTCTAAATTCATAAGGCTGATTACATGAGAAAAGATCAGGAGGATCAAGAAAGATGTGTCTTCTGTCAGACACTGCACTGTTCCTGAATATCATTATGTGAGAGGTGCCCAGAGTAGGGCCGCCCAAATATTTCTGTGTTTGCAACAGGATTTGTTCAAAATTTTGTAACAAATGTAATTTGAAGACCCTTAAATAAGAGAACCTTTCTGTCCATCTAATCCTGCTGGGTATACATTTTAAGGTAATCTTAAATTAGGCATCCATTTACTCTTAGTATTACTGAGGTCTATGCCTTTAGGCCCACACCTGAAAATGAAGCTAAACCATGGTGCCATTCATCCATATTTGGTAAATAAATGTCTTCAAAACATCGACGTTTTATATGTTCATTGCAAAACTTCCAATGCAATGAAAATTTCCAATCCCAAGATTCTCTGGGATCAAGATTTATTATTTAAAAAAAGGCCTGAAGTTCTCAAAATTATCACCATTTCCCTTCTATTGTACAAAAAGTCAAGTGCCCAAATCTACACTCCTCATACAGGCAAAACTGCCACTAAGTTCATCACAATATTTGTCTCCATAAGGAACCCAGAACTGCAACTTTAGTCAGTACCTTTTAAGGAATAATTAGTCTACGGCAGCAGAAACAGGGAGCCACTGAAGCCTTTATCATGTTTTTGAAAGGATAATTATTGTTCAGATCACTTTATATGCACTTCAGTCAAACTAGACTGTTTGCAACCCAAATCCTGAGAAAAAAAAAAAGATAAGCAGAATTAAGCCAGAGAGGAATTTTGCCTCTACTGCCTTGTCAGAATACAAAATGCACAATGAACAATTGTAGATGGCTACAGTACTTTAAAGATGTCATGTCTAACCACTTCCTATTGTTGATACAATCCATATCCAAACAGCATAGTGTTTTTTAAGTCTTAAGTACATGACAACATTGACAAAACCACAGTGAGACATTTTCACGCTTCAGTCACCACCCCTTATAACAAGAGTGAATGTAATGAAAGATCGTAACAGCAATAAATCATTGAAAGAACATAAACTTCCACTTTTAGTGCCTGGCAGCCAGTTCTTTAGGGATTATCTCCTTCTTCAACCTGGAAAGGTACCAATAAACGTGAGGAAGCTCCTCATCCTGACTAATGCTTCAGAAAAGAAAAGCAGAGGAAAAGATACAGACCTTCCATAATTAACTTAGTAGCCAGAACAGTCTCCCTCGACAAGATTATGGACCTGTTGACTGCAAGAGCTAATAGTGTTTAATCCAGGATTTAATAGTAGTGAGAAATAGGAAGCCAGGCAGGACCACTACCCTAATAATTTGCCTCACATTATTCCCAGTGTCTGGCAGACTATGTGAATCAAATATTCCAAAGTAAAACAATGGACTGCATAAAATTTTATATATCCATTAGTATTCTTTAAATGTTAACTGATAACATGGGCAACAGGATAAAGAAGAGTACAATCACCTTACATCTTTTGCCAAGGCATTATTTCCAAATAAAACTCAGAATTAATAAATACTTAAACAAGGAGCATTTCTTCTGGGGAATCAAAATCTCACATTCTCAGCCTGTAGTAACCATTAATAAAGACTACAGGTATTTGCTTTAATTCATCATGTATTTAAATTATCGCATTATTCCTTTTAATTCAGAGATATTTGAAGACAAAGATTTAACCGAGGATTGGAAACTGAAGAAATAATAGTCCTGGCTATACTAGATTACAAAATTGCATAAATGGTGAAAAAATGCTTCTAAATAAGTGAAGGCTTTTGGATAGAGGGACTGAAATGTTCTGATGCTGAAATAACAAGCTCTCATTTTTAGAGGTTCTGAACTGGAATCCACAATCTCCAATGAAATGAAAAAACACAGTGTGGAGAGATTCTGGTGCTTCCAACTCAGATTAAGCAGCCAGAGGAGCGATCACTGTGGCATCTAATTTAACCACTGGAAACCTATGATACAAAACAATTTAAATACTTCAAGTTGCAAGCACTTGTATTACCTCTTTGTAAAGTGATCCAGCTTCAGTTTGCATGAGTCTTGTTTTTTGTGGGAGCTCTACTTCCTTTTAATGCAAGTGTGGGAGAGATGTTAATTCCAGGCCTGTCTGAAGTGACAGGAGTTTCAGGTTCATGGGAACATGCCAGTCCCCAGACTCTAGGCTGTCTGAGCCTGGAACGAGGAAGAAGAAACACTCCATCCCTTTTCTTCAATCTACACCAAAATGTAAAATAAATTAAATATTTTTTTGAAGAGGGGAAAGAAAAGAGCGAAGAGAAGCATGGTTTTGCAGCTCAGTGGTCCAAACTGCCATATGGCAGTGAGGAGACTCAGACACCAAACCGTTGTCCAGCTGCTGTGTGTAAACAGTTGCCCTGGTAACACAAAGCAGTGGTCCTGGGACCAAGCAGTAGTCTTAGACTCCGTCCTGGGGCAGGAACAAGTTGCTGGAATCAGGTGCATCCATTTCAGAAATATGGAGCAGTGGGAAAGCACAGGAGAGAGCAAGATGGTCCAATGACACAACTAGTTGCCCTGAGAGTGGAAAGAATAGAGTCACTTTCTGGTGGAACCGGTAGCAGGGCAGTCACTTTCTAATAAGACGTCTCCATTCTTAACTCAATTCTGGTAGTCTCACAACGTGATCTTGCAGAAGAAATCCAGATATCCAACATATTGACAAAGCCAAGTATGTTAAAAAAGGCTTCAAAGGCCAGAAGAAGGTTGTTAAAATAGATGGAAGTTCCTGAGGAACAAACTCAGAGTTGTTAAGATAAGACGAAATGAGAGCAACGTTACTACATAAGTACTTCCTTCCTGTCTGGAAATTAATGAGAACTGAAAGAAACAATCCCAATATAAACAAAAAATGGGGAAAAAATGGAGAGGTAGCCTTTTACCTGTGAAGAACTTGCATTGTAAATGTTAATGTCTGTTCCTCCATTTTATCTTATCATCTTGATAATAAAAAGCAGATTGCCAGTTAATAAGTAAATATTAACTGGAAAAATGGTCCCAATCTGTTACAAAGAATCAGTCAACTTGCAAGAAAATATGTTAACACAGGAACAAATTTCTATTAATGATGACTTCTGGAAGAAAAACCTAAATCTTTAATTCTTTCATAGAATTATAGAATGGTTTGGGTTGGAAGAGACCTCAAAGATTATCTTTTTCCAACCCCCTGCCATGGCAGGGACACCTCACACTAGACCAGGTTGCTCAAGGCCCCATCCAACCTGGCCTTGAACACCTCCTGGGATGGAGTATCTACAACCACCCTGGGCAACCTGTTCCAGTGACTCACCACCCCCAGGGTAAAGAACTTCCTTCTAATTTCCAATCTAAATCTCCCCTCTTCCAGTTTAAAGCCATTGCCCCTCATCTTATCACTACAGGCCTTTCTGAAAAGTCCCTCCCCAGCCCTCTTGTTGGCCCCCTTCAGATACTGGAAGGCCGCAATAATGTCTTTTCTGAGCCTTCTCTTCTCCAGGCTGAACAAGCCCGGTTCCCTCAGCCTGTCTTCACAGGAGAGGTGTTCCAGCCCTCTAATCATCCTTGTAGCCCTCCTCTGGACCTTTTCCTTGAATTAATTTGTATTAAAAGATGAAAGCTCACAAAACTGAAGAAAAAATTAACGTTAAAAAATAAAATGAAAAGCTCCCTTTTAACCTAATTTTCTTGGTTTATGTGAAAAAATACTTAAAGCAATATAATACAAATTCTATTTTTAAAAGTTGCAAAATAACTACTACATACAGCAAATAACAAGTAGACATTTCTATGACATGACTGAAAAGTTCAACCCCCAAATGCTGTTAAGTATACATTAATTCCTACCTGATTATGTTTCAGAACTCTAGTGATTTTTAAGATACCAAAGTCAATTTGTTCTGTAACACTAGTAAGTTACATGTCAAAATGCAGTTGTTTTACATTCCTGACAATACACAATTTTTTGAGTGTGGCCTAATGAATGGCCAACTCATTTAGCTAATTGATTTTGGGTTTGAATCAGATTGATGACATTTTCATAGCTGATTGTAGGTGCTTTTTACTTTCCATTCATACCCAATTATATTACCACGAAACCAAAACATTTGTGAATTGAATTTAGGATAGGCAGAAATAAGAGATGAAGCAATATAGCACACCAGTTCCACCTACACAGTGGTAAAAATGTTGTTTGAGAAATCTGAGCCAATGCAAGACGATCAATGGGAGAACAAAGTATCAGGAAGAAGAGAAAATACTGCAGGGCTACCAGAAAGAAAAACAGAAACAGGTAAAGATGGTGCAAAGAAATGTGTGATAATGATGAGAGTGTGACACCAGCTCCTGATGTCAGAGGTTCCTGTGGTTCTTGTTCTAGTAGTGCTCCAAACTCACTCTTTGTAACTCAAGGATGCTTGTTACTTTATACCTTCATATTGAGCTGCTTTTCACACTTCTCCAGTTCCCTGTTTTTCCTGCATTTGTATAAATTACATACTTTTTCATGTAAAATGGAAACCAAATTAACAAAGATTACACTATCTCATTACTTACAATACTTTTTGCATTTTTCTGATCAAATTTACACTTAACAAATAATTCATACTGCAGACTTTGACCTGGAGTTTCCAATAGTGTCAAACTCACTTGCCTCAGGCTGCATTTTGTCATTAATCCCACCAGAAATGCTTGCAGCTTAGCTCAGTGTTCTGGAGCACAGTGTAGCAAATCCTAGAATAAAATTATGAATTGGGAGATGTATTTCCTTTATTAAATACTGTAGGATGGTTCAATGAACATTAGAATGATGGTCATCATCATCTTTTAAGCTTGGCACAGAATAAAACCTGTGATAGGTTAGAAATTTTTGCCAACGGTAGAATATCTAAAGACAATGAAGGAGAATTCATCATGAAAGACATGAGGTCTTTCAAAATGGGTAAAAGGGAACACTGAAGAACATACCACTCCCAAGAAAGGAACTGAGATATGCAAGGAGAGCCATAAAATAAGAAAGACACAAGATGGTTCCTTCTTCTGGGAAGTCCATCAATAAGAACTTTTCAGAAAAAATAAAATAATCATAATTTTAAAAAAAACCAACAAACTACATAATCGTAAAGTATTATCTGCTCATGTAGTCTTTTACAATTAAATTTCTTCTCTAAATGTCTGTTTCCCAGAGAAGTGAGTTTTTCTCATTTATATTTCTTTTACCTTACTACAGACGTGAGCTGAAGTTCATGTAGCTACAGTTCACAATCAGATATGGTATAGTCTCAGTAAGCAAGTTTACTTGTAACTGTCATATGAGGAAAATAAAAATTACTTTTAGAAAGAATGGCTTTATTTTTCCCTTTCACAGATGTGTAATCACACTGTTTTCACAACAGTGACTTCTGATTTAGTAAATTCCATATGTAGCTATGAGATGGAAATTAGGCTTATAAAACTTAAAGGAATTGAAAGTTGTGGCCAAGTGATCTAAACATAGAACATCATATTGATATTCCATTGGTAAGAGCATTATAATAACATCTAGTAGTGTTGGTAAGTTACAGTGCAATAAAGCTGGTGTCATGGTTTAGAGAATCAAGAAACATGATTTAGCTACAAATTTCAAGTATATTGGCTAGATCCATAGCAGCCTGCCTAACCACACTCCCGTTACTTCTATCACCTAAAACAGAAAGACGGATACAAAGAGTGTCAGGATTTTCCACTCCTGTATGCTGGTGCTGGCTTAGTGCAAATCCAGGACATGTTGCACATTTTAGGATATATCTACAGAGCTAATCATTGTAGAGCAAATGGCCAGGCATCTTAGCTTTAAATGGAGCTGGTAGAAAATGCTTGCAAATGTACTACAGTTAGGGAGTTATCAACAGAACACCTTTATCTCATTTTAAAAAAAAGCCTGTTCTATGATGTGAGAGTTGAAAGTTCAAAACACTGCTCTGAAAGATTATTGGATGAATAAGATTAACTCATATAAACACAGTGTCCACATTCATAGATTCATGGGAGCCCCGAGATACTCTTCTGGCTCTGGTACTCCAGAGCACATTTCTGGCTTCTTTCCAGACATTGTTAAATGTGATCTTCTTTGAAAACAAAGGAGCCTATGTTCTCAAGGGAAAATATTTTAAAACCTTGATTGGAAATAAGGGCTTCAAAACTCCTAGCAATTATGTGCAAAATATTCAATAATGAAAAGCCTAAATCTGAGCAGAAATTTTTGCCTGTATACATAAATCAAGTGTGGTAGGAGTTTTTCTATATGCTGTTGGAATTCTGCCTATGTGTTATGAGGTATTTATATTGTTCTGCATTGTACTATCTAGGCACAGCTCAGGATGGCTTGTAGCTACTGAACTTTTTGTTTATTAACACAGACTTGCATTACATTTTTCCTGTTCTCTGCATGACCAAAATGATTCTTCTGAACACTTCTGTACACCACTGCTTGTACCTTCAGTCTGGAGTTATTAAACAAATTAGAATTCAACAGTTGTGTCCTGCTGATTCAGCCCACTTGGTGTATACAAGTCACTTTTGAGTATTCAGAAATCCAGCAGTGTCTGAAATTTTTATTTATTCCCTCATAGCAGCATACAATGCTTTAAAACCAGGAACCTGGACCTCACTATTATGCTAGAGTCTCGTGGTGCAGCAGAGGGACAACAAAACTAACAATCTATCAAATTACCTATCTGATTTACTTCATTCTGAATGGCTAAAACAGTCAGAAATGCAGGAATTGCTACTGAAGTCCAAAACCACACCCAAAACCAGAATGGTTGTGTCAGTAATACATCTCAGAGAATATAAAATATTTCCATGTACTAACATCCTTGTTTAGCAAACTGCAGGAAAGTATTTGATTTTTACATAGAAGCCATAGACTGTCTAGCATTTTCCCCCGATGTCTGTTAAGTGAGATATCCATATACCTTTCTCTGAGGAAAAACAGAAAACAACAACAAAGGGAAAGTTTGACAGAAATAGTGAAAACATTCCCTCTTTACCTTGATGACATATTTGAAACTTGCTACACTTACCAGGGACCCCAATACAGGCTGATGCATCAAACCACAGAGAAAACACAGTGATTACTTTTACTCTTCTCAAAGTGAGTTATGGGGATGACACAAGCTGTCCTTAAGAGAATCTGTTCTCTGTAAGAAAGCCCATTCAGTAAATATAGAAAAGACATATTGGTGTTACTTCCATGCATTTAATTCCTTTCACAGAAGGAATTAGAAGGAACATCTAAAATGCAAATGTAAAAGATGGGCTGCCTAAAGACTATGATGAACTGAAGGAAAAAAAAAATCCTAGCTTTTTGAACACATAATAAAATCCAGTCTATCTTTTCAGAGTTGTATATGTGATAAATTCAACATATACCAGAAACAATTGCTAGAGGGAAGAGGGGAAAATAGAAATTAAGAGGAAATATACGAGTAGTAGACAAACTATTTTCATTCTGGCATTTCCTAGCTTATTTTATGCCTGATTTTACAACTTAGAAAATGTTTGTTTGTTTAAGTAGATTTGTGTATATTTTATGAAAGCTGAACTTCCATTATGTGACATCCTGCAACATTCTCCAGCCCATCAGCAAGGAAGACACCTTGATATCCACCATGCAGATCTTGGCTGCATAAGCAGTAATTAATAGCTTTGTGGGTAGACATGCGGTAACAAGTCATTCACTTTATAAGTGGGTTCACAAATATTTGCTAACAGCAGGGGATTGGTAAGGCTTGGGAATCTCTGTTCTGGGTGGATGTCCTTAAAATAGGACTCCTTTTGCCTCCCTCTGGCTGGGTTCCCTGGTTACTAGGCCACTTGCCACCTCTTGATGTTGTCATTTAGCACCAACCGCTGATCACTCCAAGAAACTGGAAGAAGACCCATTAAAGGAAATTCAGGGACAATCTGCCATTGACTGTAGAACAGGACTTGAATGCTCATGTCTTTGAATAAGAAGTTTGAGCACTCACTTGTTAGCAGTGGCAGGTGTGAGGGCATGGAGAAAGCTCAGTGAACACAAATCTAGGACAAGGTGCAACAGGCACAAACTGGAACACAGGCAGTTCAACCACAACATCAGAAAAATCTTCTTTACTGTTGGGGTGACAGAGCACTGGAACAGGCTGCCCAGAATGGTTGTGGAGTGTCCTTCTCTGAAGACTTTAAAAACCTGCCTGGACACATTCCTGTGTAACCTACCTTAGGTGAACCTGCTTTTGCCAGGGGGGTTGGACTAGATGATCTCCAGAAGTCCCTTTCAACCCCTACCATTCTGTGATTCTGTGAAGATGCAGTCTGGCTATTTTAGCTGCTTAGTAGAACCATGTCACTTCTCAGTATGCACATATTGACAGATTTCAATCCCCCAACTCATAACTCAGCTCATTTAGATGTATTATCATAAGAACATGAATTTTATCTACAGGAATAATTAAATAATAATAATAAATATTATCAGACCCATGAAGTAATTATCTTACATACAAGCCATATGTATTAGACTCTGAGGTAGCCACAAAGTCGTATTACTCTCTCATTTATTCTAGATTTTCCCATATTTTTAATTCCTCATCATTCTAATAAAAACCTGCACAGAACTTGGTTTCAGAAGCTATATTCATAACAAATCCCTAAGCTTGTACAGATAACTCTGCCAGATTGAGTTAAATAATAAATAGGTATAAACCTATTGTGCTGTGAAACTGCTCATAGCATTGCAAACGTAAATTATTAAATAAAATGATAATTTGCTCTTGACATGGTAACTAGTTGTTATGCATTTCATTTATGTTTTTTTTTCCTTTTCTTTCAGAACAACCATTTTTCTGACTTTCTGGACAAAAGAACTGGTTATACAACAACTAGTATGTTGGCAATCCCAGTTATGCAGGGTAAAGAGGTGCTTGCTGTTGTGATGGCACTCAACAAATTAAATGCCACTGAGTTCTCAAAAGAGGATGAAGAGGTAATAACCTCAAATGTCACACCACAGTACAATTGTTAGTTCAGCAAGTAGTTTGAGTAAATCTATCTCTTGATTTGATACTTCTATCTTCTTTTTGCTTTGTCATGTTTAGGTCTTTAAAAAATACCTCAATTTTATATCTTTGGCCCTAAGAAATCATCATACATCATATCTCTACAATATTGAATCCCGAAGAAGTCAGGTATAGAATTTAATTATAATATTTATTTTTTTTGTGCAAAACCATTATTATTCCCACTATTTTATATTCGTGTAAGCTTATTGAAGAAAGGATAGCATGTATCCAGAATTTTTATTTGATAACACTAAGGCACTTTATAATTTTATTCTGGAATGCCTAGGATTCATATGTTTATGTTTTCTTATGGCTGTGAACATTTACCCTCTTTCTCTTTTGCTGTAAATAGATGCTTTTGTGGTCTGCCAACAAAGTATTTGAAGAGCTAACAGACATCGAACGGCAGTTTCACAAAGCACTGTATACTATTCGAATATATTTGAATTGTGAAAGATACTCTGTTGGTCTGCTGGACATGACTAAAGAGAAGGTAACAATCATTTTGCCTACTTGCTAGAAATGTGCTACTCCTAACTTTTTGTCATAAAATTCATCCTTCTAAGTAATTTGTTCTGCATATTTGTCTCTCCAAGACACAAAGTTACTATGCCTCCTAATCCTTTGGGATAATTTATATAAAATCTAACCACACTACAAAAACTACAGGCAAAATACAAGCATGGCAAAGGATATAAGCATGGTAAACATAAAGGCTAATTCTGAAATAATTTTTCATATTAATAATTTCATGTGAGAATTCCATTCCATGATAGAAGAGAGAAGTGCAGGTCTGATTATTACTTTATAAATACCTGCCTTCTAAAACAAAAATTAAGCTGTACAATCTTCTAGAAAGAAGCTGCAGATTAGTCTGCAATTCACTAGCAAACATTTCTTGCCTGGAATATATTTAACAATGTTTTCTTAATATTGTCTGAAATGTGACCATTATACAGCTATGGAGGCAGAAAATATAACCCACACATGTCATGTTACCTGTGAACACAGAACGGATTTTTTTGTTTTTCCTTTTGCTAACCCCCATGTATTATTTTCTTAGGAGTTCTATGATGAGTGGCCAATTCGGCTGGGGGAGGCAGAGCCTTACAAAGGCCCCAAGACACCTGATGGACGAGTGAGGATATTAATTTTTCTTTTTATTGAACCTTAATTTTGACATTGAGGTTGTACAGAGCACTTATATCTTTTTCTCTTTTTATTTAGGAAGTCATCTTTTATAAGATTATTGACTATATTTTACATGGAAAAGAAGAAATTAAAGTAATTCCGTGAGTATTCATTGGCAACCTGCGAAGGTGTGGTAATTAGATATATTGCTGGGATAGAATAATAACGTTTTATTGTAGAAATCATATAATTTCATTCTCTCTCTAAAGGTCACCTCCAGCAGATCACTGGTGTCTTGCCAGTGGATTGCCAACATACGTTGCTGAAAATGGATTTGTAAGTTCATAGCAGAAGTAAAAACTAAAAGTTTTAGTTCATGCAGTTATTCTGATTGAAAAAAAACCAACCTCCAATCTTCCCCATAACCAAAGACCTCTAGAAAAATACCACACTGCTTCCAGCATCATTGGTTCCCAATGAAATAATGTGGCTCAGCAGTGTGGCTGGAGGCAAGCCCTCAGCACAAACAGTCAAAACATCAGGAAAATTTCCCTCTGATTTTGGTGACATCAGAGGAATAATGTGTGCATCTGATGTCACTTTCCAGGTGTGCTAAGTTTCACAACAAAATGTCAAAGTAAGAAAATCATCATATAAACAGGTCTTTTTTTTCTTACATTTTCTTGCATAGACAATATACATAATTCAAAGTTGTGATATATGATGGTTATTAGTAATCCTATGGCATTTTTAATAGCAGAAAGGACAGAGTCCTTATTTCTCAGTTATTTCTTTCTATAACCCCTGTGGTTTATAGAAATCACTGGAAATTATTTTCTTAACTGTTATGTTTATGCGCTGTGAGACATTGTATATGACAGACTTTGTTACCAGCACTCCAAAACAACATCTGTTAGAAAAAAATCAGCTCATTTAATAAGAACAGTTTTAATTTTCTATAGCTAACTAGGGTGCTCACTATTGTTAGCTTAGAAAATAAAGATACACTTTAAAAATATCATGTCAAACTTCAGTGCACATTATTTTCATTTAAACAATGTCTTCTTTTCTTTATGCTGCAGATTTGTAACATGATGAATGCACCAGCAGATGAGTATTTCACATTTCAGGTAATTCCAGTAATGTTAATGAATACAGATATTGTAGAAAAATATGCTAATTGCTTCCACTAGTTAGTTACACAGTTGATTACATAAATAATTTCTCTTTTGTTTGTGATGTACAGGTCTTTGTGGTACATTGCCCACATCAATAGCTGTATTACTACTTTCAAAGAAATACACATTTCCTGTTCTTTGGCTTTCCTACAGAAAGGACCAGTGGATGAGACTGGATGGGTTATCAAAAATGTCCTGTCATTGCCTATTGTCAACAAAAAAGAAGAAATTGTGGGTGTTGCAACATTTTACAATAGGAAAGATGGAAGACCGTTTGATGAGTATGATGAACAGATCATTGAAGTAAGCTTAATAGGATTAAGGCTTTAAGGTTATAAAGTTAAGGTTTATGATGTTAATAAAAATATTATTGTGAAAAGTAATTTTTAAATGTCTGTAATATTTCAAATAGGCAATATTAACATCTAACCAAATGTCCATCTTCTTCACTATAGTTTCTTTAGAATCAGGAATTTTGTTTGCTGTTATAAATGTGAAAATTTATGAGATAATCTCCATTCCAATGATGAACAAAAGTCAGATACAATTTTATTTTGAATAATTTGACTTTTTAGTGATGGTCAGTATCTCCTAATTAGCAGTGGGAGCGCAGGAATGGTGTGCTGCTTGCCAATGGATATTGTGTCTGTCATCATGGGAGTTCCCAGAGCATTCATGATCACATGCACTTCAGCGTAATAAGATGCTACACAGTGTATGCAAGTCCACTCAGCTAACTTGAGCTCCATAAACCTCAGAGTCCTGTACACAAAATGGGATCATGGGTCCTTAATTACTAGGTTGAGACAAACACCACCATTAAAAGCTGTGAGGTGCTAACAGAACCTGTTGATGGATGGTAAAGGTCTCTGTTTTTTCAAGGGCACTACCAGAAACTAGAATCTAATGAAAGTAAGTTCAAACTGCCAGTTCAGCTTTGCTGACATGGTGTCATGTTTGTTTTGCCTGGCTTTGTTCCAGACTCTCACACAGTTCCTGGGGTGGTCTGTTTTAAATACTGATACTTACGACAAAATGAACAAGCTTGAAAACAGGAAAGACATTGCTCAGGAAATGCTTATGTACCAGACAAAGGCCACCCCTTCTGAAGTTGAATCTATACTGGTAAGTTTCTGTCCACAGTCGCAAAATTGAAGTAGGAAATTTGCAACACAAAACCTGACTTTCTTACTCATTTGCATTTTTAGAAATACAAGGAGAAATTAAATGTAAATAGTTTAGAAGAATGTGATCAAAAGGATCTTATCAGGATTTTGGTAAGTCACTAAACTGAAAATTTTGGTGGCATGTTTATATTAGATAGTAATGTGTAGTCATTATAGAAAAAGTTGTGTATAGCCAAATCCTGATTTATACATTGATTTTAGCTATCAGTTCCACAAGGTGCATGGAGTTAATAATATATCTTCAACCTCTTCAATTCTTCTATGTGCAGACCCCACCGTTACCTATAAAATATGTGTCAATAGACTTGTATATTCAGAGTTATACAGAAACATTTATATGAATTAACATTTAAAGTGTTTAACTTTTAAAAATGCCCGTGGGGAGAGTGCTATTCCTATAACTGAATTTATTTAATTTTGAAAAGAAAAGAAGAGACATTGACATAAGGTCACTTTCATTCTGAGTAAGAGAACACATGTAGGAGTGTCCAGTGGAACTCACCTACTTTCAGATTAATTTTCCTGCAATTCCTTAGGCAGAGAAGTCAAAAGACAGTGATCAGTGACTTAACAGCAATGAAACATATTCGAACGAATCAGTTAACACTCTGCTACTACTAAATAAAAAATGAGTCACTTTATTTCCCAGACTGTGCAGTTCTCTCGCTGCCTTACTATTTCAATCCAGAAAGGGAGTGCCTTTTTGGAGGAAAAGTCCTGTTTGTTCCTACTTAGTGCACTTCTTTTTTTCTTGTGGGGCAGTCCTGGAGCACATATATTGTCTTACTTTATCTCGGACAAAATTCCAGTATGTGGTCCAGGCAACACTGAATGAACTCCCGCTGTTAATGAAGCAAAAGAGAGCTAGGCTGAAGAAAAAACTTCAAATACACACAAATCTGTTGACTTTCAATACAATCATTTCACAAATTTCCTCCTATTACAGCACATTTGCTAATGTAGACATAGCCATAGGGAAAAGATCTCATGAAACTATTTTTAGTTATGTGCATGTGCATGTTGGAATCCAATGGTGTTAAGGTTTTACTGGCTCCCACAAAACAGATGCTCACAGAGCCAAAAAACCATCAACCAACCATGTGTAGTTTCACATCCTTTTTAAAGTAAATTTAATCTAGCTGCATGAAGAATTGCAAATATTAGTAGATAAACATAAAATCTCTCTACTGGTAGAGCAAAAAGTTATTATTATGGTATAGCTCCAAATCTAAAAAAGTAATACTGGTATGAATTTTTACATCTCCAAAAAGCAATTAAAATCAGCTCTCTCAACATTGTGGAGTCACAAAATCAAAGGTTTAACTAATATCTCCTGCAATGCCAAGGCTACACGCAAATGCTTTATCCTGTTATAAGACCTGGAATCCCAGATAGCTAATGGGATAAAGCAGGTGTTTCTAGATCTGATGATTCACAAAGTAATGGGTCTTAAAACACCACTGCTCCAGGTCTCCTTGTCCTTGACCTCAGATCAGAGTAGATATAAAGGAAAATACAGTGAGAAGGAAATACCTTTGCACGGATGTTCAGCCTTATTTGTTGAAATAAATAAATACATTCAGTCCTCTTCTATCTTATTTGTTAAATTGAGGTAATTTATAGATGACTGTGGAGGAAGGGCGCCATTGTGATAAAATAATTTCTTTCTGGTGTTGCATCAGACCTCCCTGAATTTATTCTTGTTTGGATTGGGGCATATTCTTTAAAATTGAATACCGCTCTCCCTCAGCTTTGGGATACACAGATGAAAAGTGTCAGAACAGTTCACTAATATCGTTATTACCAGTTAGGCTATTCGATGTGAATCTGTATAATATATCCAAAATAGGCAATTTAAATTTTATACAGGCTTCTCAACTTTCACGTCCTCTGCATTTCAGAATTTAGTATATGTTTTATGGAGGTTCTTCAGTACAAGGAAGAGCTGGTGTAAGCTCTGCATCTGCCTTTCAAAGACAGAAAAATTCCTGAATGGCATCCAGACAGCTTTGAATGAAATTTAGTACGTGGAGAAAAGATTATGCACTTATATAGTCCACTACTTCTGGAATCATCTCTCATTTTCACCAGTTGTCAGGATTGTTCAGAATAGACTGTTGCAAACTACAAAAAGGCCATTACTAGGACAGAATCACCACCAACTACTGTACTAGAAATTAAATGACTCTAAGAGATTTGAAGCAAGCCACAATAATCATGAATACTATGAGCTTTGTACATTTAAGCATTGTAACAATTTTTACTTTATGCATCTACTGAGATTATTTGATAGCAAAGAAGTCAAGAATCTACTGAAAGTAGACAAACAAGAACACAAATAAGATTTGTGAATTTTAACATCTGATCTTGTAGGATATGCCAAATCAACCTCACAGGTTTGTCTGTATAGGCTATCATAGACAAAGAGAGACTGTCACAGGAGACAAGGTTAAGACAGACTAATTTTGAGAGTTGGTTGTGGAGCAGAAACAAACCACCAGCATTCCAGAGGTTAAAAAGGCAACCTTTGCTTGGCTATAGTCTCTCCAAGACAAGACAAGGCTATGAGTAGGTAGGCATGCAAGCAATTCTCTGTTATTAAAAAAAAAAAAAAAAAAAAAAGTTGTGGTCATACTTTATTCTACTGTAAAAGTAAAAAATTTTTTTGTTCTAGACAGATTGGTTTTGGTCGCTATATTAATCATTATCTATAAGATCCGAAATGGAAGAACAACACTTAAAAAGAATAATTTTAGTTGTGAAAAAGATGAGCTGCAGCCTTGAGAGCAGGCTAAAAGAGCAGGATTATCCCACCCCTAGAAGTGGGAGAATCATAGGATTTTATACCAGGAAGGAGAAATTCCAAGGCCTGAGATTTCTGAACTAAGGCAATGTTGAGATGGTCACAACAGATTGTGTTGCAATTCTGAGCAGGAAGAAACACCATCTGGCCAAGGCTTTTACCTATCCTCTTTGAGAAGAAAGCCAGCAGTATCATCATTGTGTTTCATAACTTAATACGCATTAGTTCATACTGAAACCTGAGGCCTTTGAAAATACAGAAACAGACCATCCTTAGGCAATATTTCTACTGAAGTCAGAAAATAAAATAATTTTTTTCAATTTTGTTCTTGCCAGAAAAACTCTTATGTTTTTGACTTTTCCCAACAGAAAGAAGAATTACCTGATCCAAAAGATTTAGAACTGTATGAATTCCGCTTCAGTGACTTTCCTGTTACAGAGCATGGCCTGATAACTTGTGGCATACGACTGTTTTTTGAGATCAATGTTGTTGAAAAGTTCAAAGTCCCAGCTGAGGTCTGATTTATTTTGTCTTGTTTATATTTGTTTTAAGATAGAAGAAAAATAGCTGACTGTCAGTACTTAAATACAGAAATTGGCAATACTAAAATATTTATGGTATGGATAACAATCTTCCATTCTTGATGAAACATTTGTATTTTTGTCACAAAGACTTAAATCTAATCCTGAAATTATGTGAGCTATGGAAGGAATTAAATGAGCATGCATTTACATAAGAACAATTTGCTGTTTCCATGTTCAATTCAATGAATAGCAATTATTTTCATACAGCTTGCAGATGATTACAGTAATTTCATAGTACATTCCAGTATTCCTATAGGAATTCCATCATTTTGTTTTGGTTAACAGCACAGTCTTAATCCCTTTTGTTCATAATAGGTCCTTACAAGATGGATGTACACAGTCAGGAAGGGTTACCGAGATATCACTTACCATAACTGGCGACATGGATTCAATGTGGGACAAACAATGTTTACTCTGCTGATGGTAATGTTGCTAATATTAAGCTTACATTCATTATTTAGTTTTACTTTCAATTCCAACTGGAAAATTCAGGAAGGTACACACTCAGAATTGTCTGTTTTCTTTCACAGACAGGCAGAATAAAGAAATACTACACTGATCTAGAAGCCTTTGCCATGGTTGCTGCTGCTTTCTGCCATGACATTGATCACAGAGGGACCAATAACTTGTATCAAATGAAGTAAGTAGAAATGCTTATGAAAATGTATTTTTAGTGGCAAATGGAAAAAAAAAAAGTCAAAACTTTCAAAAATATAAGGTATGCATTCCATATTCATCTGGCATGAATAAACATTTATCTTACAGAAGATTTCTACCTCAGAGCATTTGTCATGACAGCTGAAACAAAAATTGCAAAAGCAGACTCTTAGAAGGATTTTTTTGAGCAACAACTCATTTTTAAGAGAGACTAAGCTCTAGCAATGTCTGGGTTGCAGCTGAGCCTCATGAACATGAGGCCACAAAGAATTGAGAAAAGTAAATTAAAATCCCTAATTGGATTACTTTTTTTCAAGATGGGGCATAAGCAATTTTCTGGAGAAGGATTCAGGATGTGGCATGGAAAAGGGGCAGTTTAGAAGGAGATGGAATTTAGTATGCATTCTTTTCCTCTGTTTTCTTCAATCTGACGAGCTCAGTTGTCCCATCATCCAGGCCCTCCCTCAGTTTACTGACTGATGTAGGTCCTTTCCTGAGATGTAATCTCATATTATACAGGATCCTCAGCTAAAAAGCTTGTGTTTTGCCACTGAGTTCACATGGCAGAAAGCTCACATCATGAGGTCTAGCTTTGCAATTCTTGTTCCTTTTTGTTCTCAGAGAATATTCTAAAGGATTTCTTGCAGATTTTTCACTTTTTTGTTATAAAACAATATTATCTCATGTTGTTTTAAACTTATCTTTTTATTACATTACACATCATGGTGAGGCCTACTCTGCTCTAGAAAAGTGAACAATCTACCCTCTAGTCTTTTATGTGATCTGTTAGTGCTTGTTTCTATGTGCTAGTTAGTTTCTCAGAATGTCACGTGTACCAGAAATTGTAACCACAATTTTTTGAGAACAGTTTCTAACAAACTGTATCTCCAGAATGATTCATCCTCCTCCTTTGACCCTGGATATACTCCTCTCAGGAGAGGCATTTCAGCATGCATGCTAGACCAGTGACGTGAGGGGATTTTCTGATTATTCTCAGGGATTCTCCAGGTGACGTAGGAGAGAATGACAGATGCTGATTCTTATTCAGTGGACTGCCTCTCAACCAAATAAGTTTAGGGGGGGGTGGGGGGGTGGGGGGGTTAAATCTTCCTACTGTGGTCTTCCCTAGCTGAAAGCTCTCTACACGAGGTCATACGCAGAAAAGCTATTTATAAAAATTATCAGGCTTTACTCCGACAGTCCTAATCACAAGTCAGAAAACACAGGTAACATGTAGCTACCCAAATCCCCCTTGGGTTATCTGAGGAACGGAGTTATTAGCTGACGGAAGAAGGGAGGAAAATACACTTCCAAACATGCAGAACCACCTAGATTCTATGTACATAGGACATGTCTCCCTTCCTCCCACTACCATAGTCTGATGCAGAATTTCCTCTGCTTGAAGCTTAGCCTAATGTCAGAGGGATGCTTTGAAGCTCTGTGCTAAGACTGAACACACTTGAACTGTCTGGACTTGTGAAGTCTATAAAATGGTGATTTGGGGGGAGGGGCCCAAGGGCATTAAAGGAATTAAACTCCATTATACCGTTACTTCAGATTTAACTTGCTTACAGTAAGTTAGAATTACAGGGGACATGGCACGCAGTCATTACAGACAGCAAGAGTTCAAAGCCTATGCCACAGAATAAATACTAACAGAATAAATACTAAAAGATGGATAAAGGCTATTTTTAAGGTACAAAGAAAGAGTATAGATTAAACAAACAGTAAAACAGAATGTGCAAGACAAAAGGTAGGCATATTTTTAAAACCACAGGTTTTGAGGCGTCTAACAATGCCTTCAACTTTATGAGCACTGAACACCCAGTGCTCTTCAATTTCCATCATTACTCAGTCACAAGAGTGAAGGCAAGCTTTTTTTTTTTTCTGCATCATACCAAAATGGTTAAGACATATACACTAAACTACTGAACATGCAGATCAGGAGCATTTTAATTCTAAAAATTTGAGTCCTGAATAAAAAATATGTTCTTCAAGATACCATAAGGAATTGTTTCTTTTTCAACAGATCAGCTGCTCCACTGGCAAAACTTCATGGCTCTTCCATTTTAGAAAGGCATCACCTAGAGTACAGTAAAACCCTACTGCAAGATGAGGTATGTCTGCATGAACCTTCTAGCTCACACTGATCAACACAAAAGATCTAATTGAGTTATGATGCTCCAAATTTCACCATGTCTCATTCATTCCTCTAGGTCCAGCTAACAAATTATGTGAAAATTTGAAAGTTTAAGATAAATTCTTAATCATGAGGCTCTCCTGCAGCTCCCATTACTGAGATTCCCTGAATTAGACAGACGCCCTCAGCTGCTCTTCCCCAGCAGCAGTGGAGGTTCTCCACTGCAGTCTCCTCAGGTTCAACAAAATGGCAGCACTGCAGCCCATATTTTACAGGGAAATCAGAGATTTAACAGGCAAGGTTTGAACACGTGTGCCCTCCATTGCACTCATTTGCAGCAGCACCCACTTCCACCCTCATTTTTCGTTTTCTAATCCCTGTGGTGGCGCTATTTCCTGACCTCATGAGGCCACAGAATAAATCCTTACACTAACTAGTAGCACGACAATAATAAAAACTCCAGGTTTTATGATTAAAAAACAAAACAAAGAACAACAACAAAAGAACACCTTTACCTTTTTATTGACAGTTATGTACTTTTTCAAATATGAGATGCTGGGGACCAACTCCTGCCCTTTGCTAGCGTAGTTGTCAGGACCTCTGAGGCTCTCAACAGCAGCATCCACTGTGCCTCATGCTCTCGCAGGTATTGTCCCCTCAGTTACAGAAGGAAGGAAAACCAGGACACTTATAAAATGCTGAGTGTGATGCTCTCATTCACGTTGCCTGAGGAAAAGGATATTGCACTTACTATGGTAGGTCCCCAACAGCACTGCAGGCAATCGTGTTTACCCAGGTTAACAGGAGGAAAAGTTCTCTACTGTGAAGCTTTAAAAAGCCTACGAAAATTAGGTGTATGGAATATAAGCTGTACAGAAATTATTAAGAATGGCCATTTCTTTACTAAATAAGTGGAATATAGGTGGTTTTCTTTGATGTTAATTTAAATATGGCAATAGCAGGACTTGCAACTGTTTGAGTCACTGTGGATTTAGTTATTTGTGCAGCTTCTTGGGGTAGCATTTTAGATGAAACAACTGTTCACACAGTTATTTAGCCATGAATAAGTGCCATCTTTACCAATCAAATAATCTTTCATTTGTAGCATTATTTTAACTTAGAAACTGTAGCTGGCAAATTTTGTTATACTGTTCTGTGAGACAACCTGTACAGTACAAACCAAAGACAGTGTTATAAAAGGAACTGAATTTGTAAACTTTCCATCTTGCAGAGTTTAAACATCTTCCAGAACCTAAATAAGCGCCAGTTTGAAACCGTTCTACACTTATTTGAAGTTGCAATAATAGCAACTGATTTGGCTTTGTATTTCAAGTAAGTACTAAATTCTGCATAACGTTGTACTGAAAAAAAAAGTCAATCCTATAGAATTTATAACTGTAGTTTTACTTTTTTATATACAGAGTACAGAGCTATATTTTAAAATTAAGTCTAATTCTTGTAAAAAACCAAGATATTCTTAGATTCATTATAAGCTTTCAAATTAGAGAACACATAAATGTATATAAACCTAGTATATATTTAGTAGGTCATTTGTGCTTTTAGTTACAGCAAACCCTGTATTTCAGAAGTGTGGATTCTGTAGCCTAATTATAAGGTTGTGTGCATGTGTGATATTTAGCATACCATACGACAATTACTCATATTAAACAGGAGTATGCTTATGATATGGAAATTAAGATGCTGGTTTAAAAACAAAACTGCAGACATCAAACAATCTCAGTGCTAAATATGCCAAAGACTCCAAATATCAAACCATCTATCCTGTTCCTAAATTACCACCTTAATGTGCTTTTATAAAGGGTATTTTTCCTCAAAGATATATGGAGCCTTTTGTTTTGGTCCCGATATCTTACGTCCAGGACAATTCAAAGTCAGGAAACAGGAAACAACTCAGTAAGTTGGTCAACATGAGGTATTAAATTTTAATGAACAGTAATTCCATTATTTCTTTCATTCTAAATACAAATTAGAAGATTTATTAAGCAATATCAAGACATATTTATGTTACCGAAAGTTCCTCTCAGTCAGATCTTAGTGCTTCTTTGGATTTTTGAGGGGAGGGAGCAGAAGAACATTTATTAGTATTTGCTTCACTTTTCCCAATTTGTTACGTTACAGGAAGGAAAAAAAAAACTAAAGAAATAAGAATGTCACACCGAACAATTAATATGAGGAACTAGGAAAGTGGTTGTTTCTTTGTCAGGAATTCTGACACAATACATGGCAGTAGTATATAGCAAAATCTACATGCACTAGGTTACCTGAAAAGTTTGAGTTCAATGGGAGATATTCCTATGACTACGATGCTCATTTGGAAACACATAAATATCAGAAATATAGTTTTCTATTTAATTTTTAATGCATGTAAAATTCCACTAATATGTGGTTTATTGGTATGTTTTAATAGGAAAAGAACTATGTTTCAAAAGATTGTGGATGCAATTGAGAAAATGGAAACAGAAGAGGAGGCAATTAAATATATATCTATTGACCCAACCAAAAAAGAAGTCATCATGTAGGTGGTTAATGTTTTACTCTTTATTTAATTAGTTATCTGAGATAAGATTTTGTAGATTAAGACTTGGTGTATTGTCTGATGATGAGCATAATCAGGATTTAAAATTAGAAATAGATGCCTACAACCTTCTCAAAATGTGCATCTCTCTATATGTTAGTTATTGAAATTCCTTAGAAAATAAAGATTTTTTTTTTTCTGTCCTAACTATACTCTCATTTTGGTTTGTGTTCTCAAAGGGCTATGATGATGACTGGATGTGATCTATCTGCAATAACCAAGCCTTGGGAAGTGCAAAGTAAGGTAGGTACTTTTCGAATAGACAATACTGCTTTTACTATGTGTTTTATTATTTGGTGCGTAACAATTTTAAAAAATTACTTATTATCAGTTGATAGATATTTAAGTATCTGCACCCAACGGTGTTACCAGAAAACAACCTCTGTAACTGTGAGTGTAAGGGTTCCACGATGCCTCTCCCAACCACCGTACAGTTGTACCACTCTTCTCTACTTGCTCGTCAGCTAAAACTGGCATCCTTGATTCTGTCAGCTGTTCCACTTACCCTTAAATATCACCCCATTATTTTTGTGCTATCCAACTTTTGCTATTTTTCATCAATTTTTAAGGTACAGATTTAACAACAGTATGATTTTAATTGTGTCTATTCTGTAGATCTTGATGCCATTGCAAAGTAGCTTAAACGCACTAAAAATAAACTCTGTCATACCTTGTGACACTGCTTTGTCCATAAGTACTTCAAGTACTCCGGTACTTATTGACCATCATGCTGAAGTTCACCACTTAGCCTTACAGGAACAGGATTTAACAATGCATAATCAAAATACAACTGCAAGATGCTTGTGTAGCCTTCTAAGTAACAATACACATTGCAGGTACAAGATGTTGCTAATACTGTCTTGTTCCTTTGGGCAATAATCTATCATTTACTCAGCATGCACCAGAATATTGGCAGAGACAATTTGCTGCAAAAAGCCAATACAACACAGAGTGTCTGTAATTTCTGAAAGAAGCACTTGAGTATCTCTACAGGGATTAAAGAATGGAATTCTATTGTGTTGACCAAAACTCCCTATTTCTGGATAAGTTTTTAAACTACTCAGAGATAATGTAGCTAGCAAGACCTGAGTCCTCTCTTTCTGGAAGGGAAATTAGTAATACTAGTTAAGTAGTAAACAATAACATGCCATTTCTTGGTTAGGCAACATTTTCATAATTTCTGGAAAGCCGTGCTCTTTATTTATTTAATTAATTTTACTACTTTCTGCTGACACTTTCACTGAACTGTGATTATTCAGGTTGCCCTCATGGTTGCAAATGAATTCTGGGAGCAAGGTGACCTGGAACGAACTGTGCTACAGCAACAACCAATTGTAAGTACTAAATAATTTTAACTGTATTAAGCAATACTAACTGTTATTAAAACATTGACTAGATAATGGTCCATGATACTTCCTATGTCATTATATCAAAAAGCATGGTATCTATGTATTCTAAATTACTACTGTTCTGTTCTAGCCTATGATGGACAGAAACAAAGGAGATGAACTACCTAAGCTCCAAGTTGGTTTCATAGATTTTGTGTGTACGTTTGTGTACAAGGTAAGAATAATTTTTTTTGTTGTGCTCCAGCTGCAGCAGTTCTGATGGCACATTTAGTGACAAACCTGTTGCAGTTACTAAGTTCTAGGCACCAGCAGGACTCTTGGTCACACGGAAACAACTATCACAACCGCCACAATTTTTCATTTTTTCAAGCAAATTCAGGAGATATGAAGCAAATTCACAAAAAGTGGAGATCTCAGTGAAAACTGAGGGTGCTCAAGGTTTTTTACTACCTTGAAAGAATGAGATAGAAGGCCCAGTCTGATTCTCCACAGTTCCATTTGAGATAAGTATGCAACACATGGATGGTTACAGAAAGCAATTGATGGCACAGCAAAGCAATAGGAAACTTGCAATGTTCTTGAAATACAGATATTTTATACCTTCTGTAAGGCACTGAAATACCAACATTATTAATCCCTGTCTAGCTTTTAATATTATTGCAAAATGTCATGCAGAAAAGTGACGTGTAGTATTTTAACATCAGCAGTTATATCCTCATCTGCTTAAAATATGCTATACGATACTAGACTTGTTTATTATATACTGATACTGATAAACAGAGTTGAGGGATTAGGGAAGACAGTAAAATGTGCAGTATATAATTCAGATCTTTTCTAACTATGCACACAATAGGGCATTATTATCCCAACAGAGTATTTCCAATAATATGCCACCACTGCAGGGCCAAGAACATGCTTTCAAATGTGCACCAACCCAGACTATTTCTTTTACTTTTTTTTTTGTCTTCTAGAGAAAACCCACTACTAGAGATGGAATAAGTTCTTGAAAAAAAAGTTAAATCGGATACATTAACGAATCTAGCACACATACCGAATTAGATTTAATAGAAAAATGAAAGCTAATGTTTTCTCTGCAAAGCAGCATTTCCATAAATACAGACTTTACAAATCATCAGTGTTTACAATCTCCTAATTTACTAATTTAAATTGTTTGTATAGGAATTCTCAAGGTTCCACAAGGAAATTACACCTATGTTTGATGGTCTTCAAAACAACAGGGTTGAATGGAAAACACGAGCTGATGAATATGAAGAGAAGATGAAAGCTATTGAGGAACAAAAGAAAAAGGAAGAAGAAGAAGCTGCCAAAAAAGGTTAAGTAACTTCTAAGATTTTAATCTATAAATATTTGTAAGGCATTCAACATAATCTCTCTCTCTCAAATTCATACATGCAGTGTAAAGTAGCCTTTAAAGATTACACAAATCCAGTACACTGACCTCATTTGCTAAAATGCATGATTATAGAAAAGATTATAATCACAAAACTGAAGAGAATGTAAAATTTTTCTGTCTTAAAACTTAAAATGGAATGTAATTAAACACTCATTCACCTGTGAATACTGTCATCACCTGAAATACTAGAGATGTATCAAAATTCTGTGGCATCAGCCCCAAGTGTATTCAGGTGCTTGTAAGTTGCAAGTGAGAAGCATAAAGAAGAGGTGGGAATGGGTAGCGTGCATTTGGAACATACAGAAGTGCAAATCCTCACTTCTCTTCTGAGTTTAAGATAAAGCTTTTGTCTCTAGTTCCCTACCACCAGTTTCTTGGTCGAAATACTCTCTCTCATATGACAAATTTAACACTAATCTTCCTAAGACAGCTCAAGTCCTAAAATTGAAACTATGGTTCTGTGTATAATAACCTACATGTGAATCTGATTTTACAGAAACTGAGAACATATCACTCAAGTGTAAGAGTGAAATGAGTCAGTTATTTTTATTCTGTATTGCATGTAGACCAGCAGGTCAACAGCTCTGACAATCAGCTGAGATGCCAAAAAAGGCTCAGAGATTAAAACAAAAATTGTGTTAAAAACACAAAAAAGTTATTTTTTTAAAACAAAAAGTGATTACCACAGAATGATTTGATTGTCAGCTAGTTCAAAGAAGAAAAGTTACCCTAGATGTGTGTTTCATACCTTTAAAACATAAAATGGTACCGAATAATGTATTTGTTAATCAGTGTCTGTGGGAAATAGGTGAGTACTCTTCACATTTCACACAAAGGAGAGGCTACTCAAGGCCACCCATCAAGTTACTGTCAGAGTGTGAAGTGGAACTAGATGGTTACTGACTCATAAATTATACTAGGCTAAAGTAAAAAAAAAAATAGTTGTTGCAAAGTGGTTAAAAAGGTACTGCAAGTTACATTATTTAATCAAAGCAGATTTTTGAAAGATAAGTTTAATAAAATGAGTTAAATATTATTATTGCAATAAAATTTCAAGAAGTATTTTGGCCTTCTCACATTGTGACACCACTTAACTTTCACAGAATTCGTGCCCATCCCATTGTCTCCAAAATTTATTTTTAAATATACTTTTTTGCAATTAATCATCTCATCTTATTTAACACTAATTTATTGCTGAGAACTAGCTGGTCTGAGTACGAACAAAGTACTCTCTTCTTACACTGGAATGTAAACATCTGAACTTCACAGAAATACCAGCAAAATAAAACAAGACAACCCAGGACCTACACACAAACCTTATGCATTTGCTTTCTTGGCAAAGAACATAGTTACTAAAGATTAATCCTATGCTCTTAAGCATACGGTTCTTAAATAAAATTCAAATTATTCGTTTAGGAAGACTCAGGTATTTCTACTCATCACTTGAAGTTAGGACCATCTAACATCACTGGTATTTTGGAATCACTTAGTCACTGACTTAAGGAAATAAGTATTCTCCCACAAGGAACCGTACACAAGCAAGCATGGACAGACTGATTTGCAGAAGCTAAGGTTGTGAAATTTGCATATCATAACTGGTATCACAAAATGTAAGTGAATAATTTTGCATCTTTTAAAATGTGCACTGGAATGTGGCCATGCACATTTGTGAAGAACAGATCTGTCAAATCAAGGCCATGTAAATATGTGGGTTTGTTAAGTCAGTTCATAGAAACAATAATTTGATACATGCTGAACCATGGTGGTTTCTCTAGATCACACTGACCTGGCTGTTCTTAGCCATTCAATAGACAGAAAATAAAATAAACATATTTGCTGAACCACTACAGTGGAAAGTTCAGAACAGAAACTAAAACAGAATACATACTATTAAACTAAGAAAATAAAATACATAGTTAGTAACATAGTGTTGATTATATCCACAAATTACAGAGGGTAGGACACTGATTATGTGACATGTTTCAATGCAGGTGGAAAGGGTGGAAAGGGTCGAAAATGACCTAGTAACATGGTGATCCACAGCTTTCAAATGTAAGTTTTAATTCTAATATTGGTATCTTACCTTAAATGAACCTGGAAACGCTATTTATTACATTGAAAGAATCTTAACTATGACAATCTGTGGAATCATTTGAGAGAGGCAGTAACAAAATCAGTAGCTATAGACAACAAACATTAAAAGTGTCTCTCTTAATTGGTAATTACAAAGGGCTTCATGCAGGGTTGGATAAAGGCTTATACAATTAGGTCAAATTAAGGTTTTTGTATCATCTGCTTCAAAAATAGATTCACAGATTATATTGATTCAAGAGTTTATTTCTTTTGCATGGCTTGCATACCTCAGTTTTGCATGTGTGAGACAGAGCTATATATATTTAACTACTGAAACTTTCCAGTAAGAGTGGTTCAGTGTGTGTTTGGTCCTTTGAGAAATGCTACACCATATACATGTATGTATATATAGCATGTGTTACTGTTTCTTATTCCATTTTCCCAGACAAGTAGTGAAAGCAGGTTCAATTTTCAGAAGGGCAAACACACATAATATACATAACACAAAAGCAATACCTTTTCAACAAGAAATTAACGCAGTTAAAACTGACTGAAAATACTCACTTTACTTTCCTTCTCTGTTTTTTAGCTGAAAATGCAGCTGGAGGTGGTGGCGGAAGTGGAGAGGAAGGAAAATCCAAAACATGTATAATTTTGTAATTCTTTGTCTGAGACAATGTTTCTGCTACAGAAAGACATCTAGAAAGAACTTCAATGAGCCTCAGTGGATTTCTGCTTCGCATAGAATAGTATAGATCAATCTCTTAACAATTCTCTTAAACACTGGCTGTTTGTTGGAAATAATTTTTAATGGAGTAAACAAACAGTTACAATTAAAAACCAGAAAATTAAAAGAAAAAATGATGGTGCAAAATGAGTTAACTGTGCGCTCTAGATACTTTTTTCATGTCCCAATTTATATACAGTATTTTTATTAAAATACGTAACTTCTGCACTACTGTCTGGAAAAAATATAAATAATTTTGACAAATCTTGTATGAAATTACTGACTGAAAGCTAATGTACAATTCAAACAAAAAAAAATTGTGATTTTTGTAACATGTATATTTAGGTTTTTATATTACGTGTATTTCCTAAATCTGGAATTGTCCTTCATTCCCAGTATTATAGAAAGTTCTAGAGTACACATCTCCTTCACTTCAGGAATACTCAAAACAATTCCCTGGCTCATATCTCTAAAAAGGAGGTCCATGGTACACATTATTTTTTCAAAACTACCAAGGATAAATCTATAAATTGTAGCCAGAGCTCAGAGAAGCCACTGTGCCCATGTGCAAATGGCTCTACTCACAGTTCCTGAACTGACGACCTTTTATTGTAAAAATCTAAAAAGGCAGTCCATAAACACCATACTTTGCATACAAGTTAAGAGTTTATTAAGATACCTACACCAGGATCTAAATTCAAAGGCATTTTAAAAGGCTCACGTACTCCAAATGCACCATTTTTTTAAATGCAGTAGATTCAAGTATTTGAAAACCAATGAACTGGCACCAATTTAATCCTGGGAGGGAGAGGACAGCAGAAGTAGAGCACATCAGAATTCACATTACCTCCCTTACTACAACCAAGAAGACAGACTGCAAACAAATTAGCTCTTCACAAACAACCATCTCCCTACCAAAACCTTGTTCTTGAAGAATGACAGAGTCCACTCCATACCTTCTACTCAGGTCTCACGAAGCTGGCTTCTCCTGCAGATGTATATTATGCACAGATCTGAGTATTCACTACAACCACTTCCACATCTAAAAGGAGACAGATGTCAAATGCAAATGCAATTCCTGCAACTAACAAGTTTGACATGCAGACTCCATCCTGCCACTTTTCTTTCCCCTCTGAAGAAAGAAGACATACTTTTTTTCCTCTGCATCCACAAAGCGAGAATAATTAATGATTTGCCATATTGTACACCATTCTAAGAATGCTCTATGAACATAGATACTGTGTGCAACTACCACCCAGATTAAAGGAATCAAAGAAAAAAGATCCCACTTATTACATCCTTATTTACAAATGAGCCAAATATTTTATGCAAACTTCGTTATGACATAAAACTGGGTATCATGTATTATTTTCGGTATTAAATGAAGATACTAAAGAAAGATATTTCACAGTTGTTTAATCTTGTAATTTTATTCAAACTGTATTAAATGATGTATTTAAAATGTATACTGTACCATTTCATAACTGTATTTTGAAGACTCAAAGAGGCGTCAGTTACCCAGAACATATAGTATACAATACTCGAAGCAACAAATATAGCAACACATTTGGCAACAAGCCCCTTGGAGCAAGTTGCATACATGTAAGCAGATTGCTGCAGATTGGATTTGACTCTCAACCAAGCTTGCAAGATGACAGAGAATTAACCTTTAAATCCACCTTCTTACCTAAAGAAGCCTTCATGCAAGGCAACGTTTATTTCTTAAAGTACATCCTAAATATGTCCTTGTACTGTCATCTATTATGTAAGTACAAACTGTTTAAAATGTAATTATGTTAAGTAATACTTGTAAATAGAGTTCTCATCTATGAATAAGAGTGCATGTAAAAAGTTCATAAATACACTGCAACCATCTCTGCCATTATATTTTCCACATCTAATACTTACTATAAATACTTTCTATAAATATATTTACAGTGGAAAGTGCTCATCAAAAATATATTTTATACAACACTAACTTTCCTCAGATTAACATGAACATTTAATTTAAAAAAAAAATGTTGTCCTTTATATGCAAAGTAATTTTCATCTGACAAAGAAAACAGCTACTGTTACCTATTCATGTCCAGACTGTTTATTTGGAAATATAAAATAAAGAACATTTAAAGTTGTGTTGCAATTTGAAAAGGAAGGTGAATCGAGTAAGTTTCTCAAGCAATATACATTCTTTACTTGTATATTTAGGATTACACTTTAAAGAGGGATTAACATTCTATCAATCTTAAGGAGATCAGAAACCATAGATAACATACAAGTCACATGTACATCTCCAGTAGAAAGCTGCACACTACTTTTTACATAAAAAATTTCACCAACTGACCAGATTTTTTCAGGTGCAATTATCAGTCACGTCATATTATAACTAAAATTTAAAACAAAGTCATAATGAATTAAGCTTCTCAAAGAGTAGGGGAGACATTTCAGATATGGTTTACTTAATTCAGGTAAAGTACATATTTGATAAAAATGTAACTTCTCCAATAGCATTTGAAAATACAAAGACTAATACCTGAATATTAAAGTCTACAAGACCAATAAATTTAAGGCTATTAATGCTTGTTTACTAAGTTAGAAATAAGAATATATTAAAGTGTATGGTTTTAGTATCAGAATCTTCCAAAATGCCCCTTTTCAAAAATCTGACGATAACTGAAGTTGATAGAATTTGTTTTTCATCTTTTCTACTTTGACGTTTGAGTGCCATGTATCTTTTGCACTGATCTGAAAAAATTATTTCTTTTGTTTAATGAGTATACAGCCTACCACAAGAAAAAGAAAGTTTTTAGACCTGAAGCCTTCTACAAAGATAATGTACTGAGATGGTCCACATGCGTGACTGTAGGAAAGGTATGCTGGCAGAACAAAGTCTCTGGTCCCTAATAATGACTGGATTTCCAGACTTTCCTCTTGATAATTTGTGAAGAAAATCAGCCTACATCAATTTCAAGTTTCAAAGAAACAAGTCTTGAAAATATTCATCAAACTCCTCCTCCCTGTAAAATAAAAAAAAAAATAATCAAAAAAGAAAGTTCTGCTTTGGATCTGTATCTGGGAGATAATCTTCATAAAAGATTCAGCAGACTTCTGATTAGATTTGTAGCTGGTATAGCCCATTTTGATTTACTCAGTATATTCCAATACTTTTCACATTTCACCTCCTCTGCAACAGCAGTTAATTGACTGCTAGGATTTACTTACTAGACAGTTAACAGTATGGTAGGAGTAAGACAGCCATGGCATGGTATTGGCTTGACAAAGCTTCCTCCTCCAGTGCTATGTATGTCTCCTCTTTAAAACACATACTTAGATTCACTACATTGAATGACATATGACATAATTTTAAATCTCAAAGCATTCATTAAAATACTCAGGAAAAGATCTTTGCCTTTTCAGTGCTGAATGGAAATATGGTATTTTACTAGCTACAAGTTCACTAGATCAAACTAACCGTGATTTTTCATCTGGTTCTTGTAGAGGACCTTTCCAGAAGTCAGCATCTGAAGGACCATCTTGTGCATCACTGTTATCTGAATCTGTTAAAAAATTTGAAGTGCTTATGAAGCAAATTTTAAAAGAATTTGGTTTTTTTTTAATTTTATTTAGATGGCACAATGCTAGGAGCAACATTTATTGTAACCATAAGAACAAAAAGAACACTTTACTTTGCATAAAATAGAAATGAAAACATTTTCCAATAATATTCAATACAGTGTCAAAAAGACTCGTAGATATCATGAACTAATACTTCGGCCAAACATAACAACAATCATGTCAAAACACTGATCTTGACACAAGAGCAGCACGGCACTTTGTTCCTAAAATTAAAGGTTTATAATTCCAAACCCAGAATTATAATACAGTTTCAACTCATTATAAATCAATTACTTCAATGCTACTTGAATGACAAGTTTAATAAATTGTAACTTATCAATGACATTTTTGGAAAACATGGATTACTGCACAACTGTTTTGTTAAGTATACAGAAGGAGTGTAAACCAATAAAAACCTAATTATCAGAAATACGCTCTGCCCTAAAAAGCCTCAATCTTCTAATAGAGCCTTTCTGACAAAACAGAGGCTTGGGGCATGGTCTGAATCATAAGTAAATGACTTCAGGTCTTCCTGTACCCAGCTGGGAAAACGTAGGTGCTGAGGATATTCCCAAAAACATACAGCACAGCAGAGCAACCAGTAGAAACACTGAACCCCTTTTTGAGAGCAAGAATTGGCATGATCAGAAGATGAGGCTTGTTTCATCAAAAAAGAAACAAGGCTGGAATTACTGTGACACAGAGACAACCACTGCCTAAGGAGTTACTGAGACTCTTGAGTGCATCTACCCGCAACAAGTAGGTCACTGAGGTAACTACAGGTGGTGGCTGGAAAAGACTTTAGTTAAAACCTAGGATTTATTTAAAATCTATTAATCTTTTGAGTACATATTAGTATTATTCCCTGAAAGGAAATGTAGAAGTTATCATACTGGAAAAGTACTTTCTTTATACAGCACACGTTACACAGCACATATTTGCATATCTGGACAATGTACCTATTTTTGCACCCTCTACACTTTTCTGGAACAAACTGACCTCTCATATTTTTATTATTTCCACTCTGTTATCCACATTTTGTTTTCCTTACTTAAACTTAAAAGACACCCTTCTTAAAATTCCTTACAGTTTTTCTCCAAAAATTTTTAAGTAATTATTTTGACCCTTGGTATCTCTGCTTGTTATCACACAGCATTCTTATCATGTTATAAAATATTAAAACTGCCAGCAAATAAAACAAAGACCAATGCCAAATGACCATGAAGTAATACAACTTATCACAAAATTATTAAATGCAGAAGATATTCAAACACTTTACCTTTATCAGAATTATCTGAATCTTCTGAAGAATCCTGATCTGAAAAGAAAGACCATTTAAAAAATAGTAAGCTTACCCTGCTTTTATCCATTATCTTAAATTGTTTACAAGGGTATTTCAATCACAGTATATTACACACAAACATGTGCACATACACACACCCCCCATACAATCAAAGCAAGCAAGCAAACACTGAAGTAAGATTTTTTTTGCGTGAGCTCAAAGGTCATCAGTTTGAGCTCAAATATGTTATCCTGAGATCTGTGGTGTAAAAAGGTTATCTAACATTTCCAAAAGGCTTTCAACTCCAAAGCCTCAAGGAATTAAATACTTCACAAGCCCTTCTGGTATGGAATGTCCTACTCTTGGACAAATTTTCCTTGCAATGTATATTATTCAATAGGCTCTCACTTGCTGTAAAATATAAGAAATTTATCTTTTTTGTGCATCTAAAAAATTTTACCGAAGAAATTTATCTTTTTTACTATTTGTGTTACACAGTCAAAGCTATATATATATCTATATTTATATGTAATTACATATCTGTATTGATACATACGTCACTACAGCAAAATTAAGATACAACTAACATATCTGAATATTTCACAAACCAAAGCTCTAAAATTTAAAATTACCTTTATGGATCTTTTTTTTGGACTTATTTTTTGCTGAAGAAGATAATTTTATCTTCTTAATTTTTGACTCTTTAGACTTTGGTACAGTCGTGCCTCTTTTCTTGCCTGCTTTGACTTCTTTCCTCCTTTAAAAAAACCCACAAATTTACATTTCATTGTATGTACTCCTCAAGCAAAAGTAAATCTTAAATATTTAATTCAGTCAAACAGTTGTAACTTTATCTGAAATCTATCACTAGTTAAACTGCAAAATATTAATTTAGTTAAAATGAGAAGTGCTATAGAAACATCAGAGCTCTGTAGCTAAAGACAGGAAACGCTAAAGCTGCTAAAATGACACCGATCCAGGTAACAAAACCGGTGAACTGGCAATCAATGACTAAATAAAGTAATTTTATAAGACAATAAATTTGTACTTTCTTTCAGCAAAAAAAAAAAAAAATGTAATGAGCAAAACACAGTTAATACAGGTTTTAAAATATTTTTTCCTATTTGATAGCAACAAAACCTGAGGTAGCAGAATCTCAAGACTAAGAGCCTGCTGCAGACCAACAACTCATGTACTTTAGTTTCAGCATTACTTGTATAGGCTTACTGTATGAACATAGCCTAACTGTTTCCTGATTCTCTGCACAAATAAGTCACTAAATTTGTTTCAAAGTATTACTCTGCAGTTGACAAAGAGAAAATATTTGACCATGCTTATTCTGAATTCAAGCAGGTTTACAATTTTAGTTCCAAAAAGAAACAAGACAAATCAAACTAATCTCAGTTAGTTCCTCTTATTACGTGCTTACATGGTGCTTTAATGAAACTGAATATGAATTAACATTTTTAATTGATTCATTAACTATCTTGGATATACCCATCTAGATGCACCTTAGATTTGTGTTACTTTAAAAAAGAAAGTAGGCATTTCCTAACATAAAGGTTTCCTTTTCATATGCTTTTCAGATAATTGTATAGCTTAATTACTGAGCCATGTAAGTAAGTTAATGCCAAATCAAGATTCAGAAAATCATAAAAACTGAGTATCAATAGTTGTGGAATTCAGTAAAATTATATATTATAATAAAACCCAACCCAAGTCTCAATGCACACATTTCATACGATCAAAATTCACTCATTTTCTCTCCTATTAAGAACTGATTCTGAAAGAAGAAAAAATACCCAAATTTAAAATTTCAAAGCACCGTCACTTGACTCACACTCAAAATCATTATTTTTAAGAAAAGGAAATGCATTCCAGCTCTTAAACACAGCAAGAGGGAAAATAAAAAAGGCAGTGTTTTGCATAAACTTTCAGAAAAGAAAAATAAACATTGGGCTGAAATTAAGCAAAGGAAACTTTTGTGGGGGTGGGATAGGATTCTTCCAGTTCAAGGGGTTTTGTACATTCAGTAGAACAATATCTAACTCCCAACAGTGTAAAGCCAGTGATTTTTTAAGAATTCCAGAATATAACCTATTTCAGCATAAATTAAGTTCCTAATAAACCAGCTGAAGTCTTTCCCTTATTTGTTGTTCATCATAACTGTAATCTATCAATAATTCAGCCCCCATATTCAGCCATCATTCATACCGGTGATGAAAGTTTAGTTTGTAAGAACATTCTGGACATAGTCCTGAAAAAGAGAGAATGAGAACATTACACAGATGTATTTGATATGCACAACTAACGAAACGTATTAATACCTGTATAAAACTAGATAGAACACTCTTTCCCAATTTCAGTAGCTTTTGTTTCAAAACAGAAGTTACAGTACAATTGTAGCCAGGGCCATCTGTGGGTCTGCCATCATGACCTTCCCAG
>JAVSBS010005381.1:0-26154 GCA_033124195.1 Coracias cyanogaster
GAACAACTCAACAAATAAAAAAAGAAAAAAACCCCAACAGCTCCTTTCTCCACTCTTCATATTGTAACCTGCCCAGCTGAGGAAGAGGTAGAAGGATGGAGTTACCAAAGTGGTTGTGTGCACAGCGTAGAAAGCTAGGTAGTGTGTGTAGGACAGACCGGGTTTTGCATATAAACTGAGGTTGTCAGTGTGCAACTTCCAGAATTATTTGTGGATTGCCCTAGTGAATCTGCTTTTTGTCTCCATACCCCTCTTTTGGAGGTGTAGCTGGGTGGTTTTGGGTGTTTTCAGGCTGTTGCTGGACACCCATGAAGCTGGCAGACCAAGGCATGTAGGTGAACCATGGTCCAGGGTTATTCTCGGAGCAGGTTCAGGGATTCAGCGTTTCCAGCTGAGCTGTTTTGGAAAGGGGACAAACTTTCACAGGCAGGCCCTGGATCCGTGCCCAGAAATGGGGCCGGGTGGACGTCAGCAGTTTTGGTTCAGGGAGGAAGGTCGTGTGAAACTGCATCTCGGATCTGCCCACCCTTGCACTCGCTGTCATTTGTGGCCAAACCCAAAGACCTGGAGCGAAGGGCAGAGTTTTGCCTGTGTGGTGCCCAGGATTTACATCCTCTGCTGGGAGCCTGCTCCTGCTGGAAGACCTGCTGATTGACTGGACGTATGATTGCTTACCCCCACAGAGTACATGTTGACCTGCTCTTGGGGGCCATCCTTTGATGTGGATCTCTGTGGTATGTAGGGGCTCTCAGGGTGGTCCTTCACAGCCCTCTCGTTCCCCAGGAAGATCTCTGTCCCTCCAGTTTCACAACACTGTGTGTATGGGTGAATGAACACCTGCCGGGTTGGTTCGTGTTTTCAACTGTTTCCCAGAGGTTGTTTTCTTAATCAGTAGGTTTTGCTGCTAACCTAGATATCACAGTCCCTTTTTGCTCCTTTACTGGGTGTTCTGGGTATGGCTCAGAGTGCTTAAGGGATGGTGAGAAGCACAGCAGCTGCAAGATGGATTCAATGAGTAGCAGACAGTGGTTGCAAGGCTTCTTGGACATGTTCAAGAGGAGAGACATGGGAATTGTGCAGACATCCGCCAACCCTGAGCGAGTTCTGGATATCGAGCAATGCAGAGCCCTGCCTTTCTCTGAGCTGAAGGTGGGAAGATGAAAAAAATCATGACAGCTATTTTTCTGTTTTATTAACTCACTACCCACAGTTTATTGCCCAGTAAAAGGGAGCATGCTCTCCTTTTCCTCCTTTAATTAGCCAAATAAGCTTTATTTGCCAAATAAACCTTTGCAATGAAAACAAACTATCTTTGATATAAATTTCCACCCCCAGTAGCTGATTTATGATCCAATAAAAAAAATGCACAAGCCTTGAATCAACACGAAAGGGAAAGGCATATGATTTTTCTTTAAATAACTCATGGAGGAATTTCTCCCTTAGGCATCTGCCTGAGGTACTATCAGGCAATGTATAACATGGAGAGTATGAAGAAGGCATCTGGTATTGTTATTTTTGCTGTATAAGGGAAGAGTTTAGCATATTGTTTTGGAGATGAAGAGGGGCAGTGTGAGGTTGGTCTAACTCTGTAACTGGGCATCTCCACCTCTCCCCAGGCTGTTTTGCTTGCTGTTTCAGTCAATGGAGCTTGGGTGTGTCTGAGCACTGGGCTGGAAGGATGGTGATATTTAGCTGTGGCAGCTGGACCTCAGATCCTGGAGATAAAGGTGGTCCTCTCAGAAGACCCCACTGCTTGATACCAGTCACCCACAGCCCCAGGGCCTGTAGGCACTAGAGGTTGCTCTTCTTGGACCAGGGGATTTGACTGGGGCTATTGCCCTTTTTTTGCTTCCCAACTCTCTCTCCAGTCTGAACTTCTTTTAAATGGGACATAGATCTGCTCGTAGGAGATGGTAGAGGGAAATGACTTATATCCGTGTTTTGTGAACCCTGTGGTTTCTAGTATGGTACCACCAACACCGTACGGTGCATTAATATTGCAGAAGATGGACTGCATTAATATCATGGAGATGAGATGCTTTATCCAGACTACCTTAGTGTACCCTAGTAAACTATCTGTTTTAGGGGTTCCTCTACCATACCATATTCTATGTTCTCCTCATCCTGGGAATATGTGCCTCAAAGATGACTTTGAAACAGAAGAACAGAGCTACCTTTAGAGGTATTGAGCCTGTGTGATGGCACACAAGAAAACTAAACTTAGCTGTGCTATAATGAGGCAGGAGAGGACTAAGACCACGCAGGATGACACTGCTCAGAGACCTTGTGCTGGTCATGTGTCCAGTTCAACTGTGGCTGTGAGGGGGCAAATAGAAAGTAGGGAGACCCTGGTAAGTTAGCATGGCACGTGTTGCTCAGCGTTAGTAGAGAAACTGCTCCTTCAAAAGGGTTTGAAAGGGGTTAAAATAACAGCAAGCAAAATAAGGCATTTCCCAGCAGTGATGGAAATGAGGGGACTGGAAATAACAACATATGTTGCTGCTGTGTACTCAAGCACTGATCTTTCATCAGAGGAAGGCAGAACTGGAGCCTTAGACGTAGAAGGCTAAGGTTCTTCTCTGATTTCCCCCAGCCCACTCCTACATCTGTGGAAACAGCTGTGGGACAACCATTGTAGCATGGCAGAAACATGGGGACACGATGAATGAGAACCCCAAAGCTGCTGTAGGAGCCCCATCCAATGGCCATCTAGCCCCAACTCCTGAGCCCACACATAGGAAAATTTGTCTTCAAAGTCTGATTACGTGGTTATACTCACTCAGCTTTCAGAAACCCTCAGCTTGGGAGGGAGGATGTGAAGGGGAGTGGGACACAATATGTCTCCTTCTGTGCCATGTCCTTTGGATGACTGACTGATGCACGGTGCGGCAGATTGTGGGGCTGTGACTGTCCAGCATTGACTGGGGAGAGATGAAGCCTGAAGGGATAAGCAGGAGGACTGGAATCTTTCTTTACTTGTTAAGTCTCTGCTGTGCCACCCTGGAGTATAAGAAACACTTTGGCCCCTAGGAGCATCCTAGTGGTCAAGGACAATGAGCGACCATACACCTGCTGCAGAAAAGAGCTTCTGAGTCTGGCAAGCCTAGCTCTGCAGGGAAGAAAATACAATCTTAATGTGGAGTAGTCCATACTGCCTCATGGGAATAAGAGTCTGATGTTCATGCAGAGATCAAGACATGTTGCAGAGCCTCATAACTCCATTGTACCCACCAGGAGTCAGAGGGAATAGCTGGTAACTGTTGTCCTGCCCAAGTCCTGTCCGAGACATGCTGGGATGCTCCAGCTGGAGGAGCCTATCAAACAGGTATTCATTAACCTGCACCCAGCGGTTTTGCTGCTGCTGTATTAATTCTTCCCAGCTCTGACTCATGAGTAATTTAGTGTTTTCTTTGTGTATTTAATTGCAAGTTCTTCCTCTGTAGTTTGCTGGACCTCCTATAGTGTAGTCTGTGGCTGTGACCCTCAGTACAGAGAGGATGACTTAGATGGGGAGGAAAGCTTCAGTACCAAATTACTCTGAATGTGGTTGCGGTTGGACAGAAGTAGCTCCTGCCTCTCCTCACACCCCAGCGTGCACCCAAAGCTCTTTTAATATGAGTTCTATAGCATGTGTTGTAGGTGAGATTCAAATAACAGAGTTTGCTCGCATGCTGACAAAGGTGCTCCAGCGTTGAAGCAATGAATTGCCACCTATAAAAGTGCAATCTTCAGAGGTGACCTCCACATCCCTGGCACTGGCCCACATGAATCTGCTTAAAAGCGGCATTTTCACTTGGCTTTAAGGGGTCTTGGTAAGTTGCTTGTTGGAGGAGGTGGGGAGGAGAAAGGGGAGAAAGAAGAAAGGGGGTTACAGATTTGCTGAAGAGATGTTTTTTTTGCAAATTTGAAAGCTCAAATCACTGGGCTCTGTGCCCTCTTTGAGCAGTTTTGATGAGACTCTTCACTGCTTTTGTTCTTTTTGCTTGAAAATTTAGTATATACCATATATATGGGCCACAAAAAAATGCATGAACACTCAGAGAAGCTGCCAGCTGTGAACCCCTCAAGCTCCAGCTCCTGCCCCTCTGAGCTCCCAGCAGTCCCTTTCCTTGCCACAATTTCCCGCTGTATATGTTGGAGATAATACGCCTTTTCTGATCATTTTGCACCTGTCGTTGAAGTGTTTTCTGTCATCATCTCAGCCATGGAATTGATGAGTTTTCTCCTATGTTGTAAGCCAGAATGTTTTCCAGAGGAAAGGGTTAATTTATGTGCTAGCACACTAGAAGGATTTCTTGCCACCAAGAACGTCTACTCCTGAGACGAAGAAATTCAACAATTCTGGGCCTTTGGTTTCAAGCTGTTCTTTTGCATGCCCATCAGCCAGTGCTCCCTCAAGTTCACCATAACCTCCAGCATAACACACAGATGGGTCTGGAAATGACTGGGTTTTTAGTTCACTGATGCCCATTTGATACTGACTCTGCAAACCACATGTTCGTCCTTTCTGAGATAAAAGAGGAACAGAGTTTTTATGCTCTGAGCTCTCCCCCACTGTGTTATGAGGCCTTGCCTGGTATCCTGAGCTGCTCAGTGAAGCAAAGAAGTGCGAGTAATTACTTCAGCCATATGCTGGAGGCCCGCTCACCCTTCTGAATCCCAGAGGTAGTTTGCAAACCCTTCACCACAAGGGTCCTGACTTTCCATCACTGTCTTGCTCTGCAGTTATTTCTACCATGTCAGAGCTCTGAATGCTACTGCAGGATCAGAAGGGTAGTGTGTTAAGCATATTTTTTGCTGGTGAATATGTAGTAGAGGATTTGTTTTGGTTTTTAAATGAAGGTACACTGTTTCTTTGGGTAATAATTTTGCTTACATTCTAGAGGCAGAATTGAAAGAGGTATATTGACTGACAACCAGGCTTATCGCCATTTCTTTCTCTCCCTTGTGAAATAACTCATTAATATCTACATTTTTCTGTGCAAGAGTCAGATCAGCCCCATCTTCTGTGTGATCTGTTCCTCAAAACCTTCACAAAAAAATAATTTTCCATAGTATTTGAACAGTGTCAGTAGTATGTTGTGTAGGCTTTTAAATATTTTTCATCTCACTTGGCCCAAAGCTGTACAGGGGATTGCAGTACCAAGGTTAAAACCCCTCCTTAGTCCTGCTTACTTCTTCACAGACCTAAGGATTTATTGATCTGTGCAAGACTGTTTTGATCTCAAAATCCTTTGCAGAGGCTCTGCTTTCCCAAACACAGCTCCCCTGCTATAGAGGTGGCCCAGATCCCTGTGCCCTTGTCCTCCCTGTAGGAGTGAGCAGAGTTATTTTGGAAAAAAATCAAATGTACCAAAAATACGTACATGGCTTTCTTGAAGCTAAATAGATGAATTGACTGAGAGGGGAGGTGGGAAGGAGAGGAGCACCCACCGCTCCCTGTCAGTGCCTGCCCTGGTGTGTCCCCAGTTTGTGACCCTGAGCGTAGCTGACTGCTGAACCCAAGGGCCTGCTGATGGTCACGCAAGAGGAGGGAGATGTGATGGCACCATAATGTGTGTAACCCAGACGTGGATGCAGGGCTGTGTGCAGCACTGGGGGGCATCTCTTGTTGAACACATCCAGTCTGAGAGGGACCTGCTCTTTGGGATGCTGACCTCCAGAAGAGCTCACCAGGGTGCGTTTTGCTGACTGAGATCTACCTTCATCCTAATGCTACCTCTGCTGGCAGAGTATTCAATGAGTGATGCAGAGTTGCCACAGAGTGTCTGACGTGGAGAAGCTGGCACAAACAGCAGCACTGCATCACTGTTGTATACTTGAGGGACAATTAATACAGCAACCATTGTCAAAAGTGTTCCCAGTCACTGTGCATGAGGTGTGAAGTGTGACAGAGTTTAATCACCCCGCTCCTGATGGATAGTCTCCTGTGGTACTGTCAGAGAGAGAAGATAATTATGACCCTAGCAAGAAATTATGTCTAGTAGTTCTTATAACATTCAGGAATTTTACAAATGTGTTTTTAGGCAGCTGTAGCAAACACAAGGAGCTTGAGGCCAGACATGTGCTAAGTCAGATATAGGTGCAGCACTGACAATAGGAAATAGAAAGGAAATGACCATAAGGAGAAGGCGAGCAAAGCTGGACAATGCTAATTTAAAATGATCTAGAAGCCTTCATACCACACCTCTTTCCTTCTCACAGAAGGACAGGGGCTAGTAAGGATGTAAAACAGGATGAGACTCTACAGCAAGTTCCACCAAACATCACTATCATTGACAACCCTTCCATACTTTCTAGGTCAGCAGCTTGCTGCCATGATGACCTCTTGAGATACCTCAGGGAAAACTCGCCCTGCTTTTACTCCAGAGGTACAGAACCTCTATCCACTATGTGAAGCCTATGAGGCATGGTTAGGGGGTCCCATTTCTGTCCCATGAAGGATAGTGGTGCTTATCACCATTATTCAATTATGCACCTACAACATTATTCAGAACATGCAGTGCTCTTCAAAATGCAATGCTAGAGCCCCGCTTAATCATTTGAGGAAGATTCATTTTTGGAGGGCTACACAAACTCTATTTAAATTAGAAATCACATCCACTTTTCATGCCTGAGGATTCATAATAAGAACAACGAGAGCTCCCAGGCACAAATAAGGGTGCGAGTGAATATCTCATCATGAAATTACCACTGAGGTTATTATTGACTAGCTTGTGTTTTTTCCTGATCATTAATGTTGTTCTGCTTCTCTGGACAGCTTATTGGCAAGGAGCGCAGTTAGCATCCTATGCAGCAAACACATGCAAGAGGCAATATAAATGTAAAATGAGTTAAGTTAGATGCTATTATTTAATGCAGACTTGCAAGCTTAAAATGTCAGGTTGGAATTTTGCTCAGAGAAAAGAAACAATAACTGACCCAAAAGGATGGATTTGTTTACCAGCTGCATTACACCTCATGGGATCATTTACATTGACACTGGGTATGATTCCTTTTTGGAAGCATTTTATGTTATTTTTTTTTGCTGGTGAAAATGACAGCACAAAGGTAGGATTCATTTGCCAAACACAGGTGCCCAGTGCTATCTGAGACGCCTTATGGCATCCAAAAATCTCTGTGGGCCAGGTAGAAATAACGCAAGACTTATGAGCGACTGGCCCCTTCCTGGCTTGATAGCTCAAAGGCATCTGCGTTAGAGTGAATAATTTTCTGGGCTCAGCTGGCACAGTTCACCAGTGGAACAACATGATTTTATGGGCTTCTAGTGCCATTTGGTATAAAAAACATTTTCAGGGGGTTGGTAGGGAGAACAGAGGCCATACTGGAGAACTTTGCCTGGCTGAAGCTGTAGTTGGAGACAGATAGGATTGCCGAAGGCAATCTAGTGCTAAAATGGCACTGGAGACCTCTAAGCAACTGAGTGCTGCCCATAGTCTCAGTTGATTTTGATGGGGTCTCAGACAGTAGCACACAGGTACATGCCAACTCCTACATGTGGATATCCAAAATCGGAGTGATACCTGTTATGTCAGGTGACTGGGAAGGCTTTAGATTTTACTTTATTTCAGGCTGGTTTGGTAGACCATGATCCAAAACCACATGCAATCACTAAGGCTCTGCTCAGATGGCTAGTTCAGCATGCACGTGGGTCCAATCTGAGCCACTGTCTATACTGCTTAAGTGAATGCTGAAATACAAATGGTCTGACATGGGTTGAGGAGCATGTGAGGTCCAAGTGCCTGTTCATGCCGCATGGGCAGATGAAGCCCGGGCAAAGTCCTTAGGAAGGTATCTGAGCTTAACTGTCTGTAGTCATGATGTGTCTGCTTTGAGTCAGGACTACGGTCAGTCTAACCACCTCCAATGGAGACTTGGCCAGATCATGTTAGATGTCAGACCTACTCTTCATCTTATAGACTCTTCTGGATCTTGGTATCAGGGTGGTAAACATGCTTAAACCTCTTCCAGTTCAATTATTTGGAAAAATCTGCAGAAGGGCTGGAGTTTGTAAGTGGAATTTAATAGGACATTGGGGAGGAGAAAGCTTTTTCATGACAAAACCAAGTGAAACTTACAGGCTTTATTGACCCATGAGTTTAAGTATTAGGTGATAACTGTAGCTAAAACACATCACCATTAAGGAAGGTCTCATTAATCATTTGCCCTGCCAGTGCTAAGCACATATACTCTCTATCCATGCCCAGGACAGATTGGTATTGCATGGTTTGGCCACCATTCACGGTAATTTGATAACAAAGAGAAAAGCATATTTATCTCAGCAACAAGGAGATGTAAATTAGAGGAACTCTCCTCTTTCACCTCACTCAGAGACGCTTGAGCTTTTCCTCCAATTACTTGTAAATAGCAGCTTATTCAATTAAGAAGCAGAGCTGAAAAATGAACCCCTTCTCCTCTCCTTAAGCTCTCTCTTGGTTCCTTCTGTGTGGTACCAGAGCTAAGTGAAGACCTCTCTCCTTACAGCAACCGTCTGGGTCAGCAGTTTTAACTTCATTTTATAGAGGCAGATCTGAAGGACACAGAGATCAAGCAACTTTCTCAGAGCCATGGAGGGAATGGGAGGTGGTGCAAAGACATGAACGTGCTCCTCAGAGGGCTGGCATTACCTGTCAAATCAGCAGAAGGATTTTCGCTTCCTTTGTAATTTGCAAAGCAATGATAACGAGATTCTCTGCATGGATGATTGGAAATTCCTGGAGATGGCAGTGGCAGAAAAAGGAGATTTCCCCTGTTTCTTCTTGATTGAAAGGGAAATCAATGTTAGTGGTATAGGCTATATAGTGATGTAGTGCTAAGCCGTTCCCATGCTGTCCTGCCCACTTAGCACATATATCGCTGTTCACTGAGCATGCAATAGCTGGGAATGCAGTGCAAACGATACCAACATTCTTGTCTAGCTCTGTCTAACCCTGTCTGGCGATAGCTGAAAGAATCCACACAGATGTTTCTTTGATGTGCCAGGGCTTTGTAAACCCCTGAGCAACTTGCTGTGCCCTGTGGTTGAAAGAAGTTCAGACCCTGGCACAGAGCACTTTGCCCTTTACTGTTGCACAGTGGGTGTCTAAGTCCCCCGAGTACACCTCACTTCTTCCTGAAAAAGTCACAGCTGGAAGGAGGCTCCAGACTTTGGGTGCACACACCTTCAAGGGTAGAAACCTTCCTGCTCCTTCCTGCAGCATACCAGACACTCCATTTGGCTCTGAGTATAAAAATGTGGATATTTCACATGGACCTGGAGAGCTGGAACTGGGATAGTCCACAGGTAGTACAGGACACAACAGAGTGATATTAGGGTGGCATTTGCTGGGCTACATGGCTGAGTGCCAACAGCCACCTGGAGACGTTGGGTTGTCCATCATCTCTGCTTTTCTCCTACAGCGACCAAGGGGTCAGATGCACTAGGAGGTCCTTGCAGTCCAGCACCGCTGCAGAGCCAGGGATGCAGCAAGAGAGCCATTTTTGGACGACGTGGGAAGCAAATGAATTCTGGCAGCCGCGGGCTGGCTGTGCCCATTCTCACAATGTCTGCACACAGCTATTGTCTGCAAGAGCATACACCATCAAATCTCTTTTTCTGTTTGCGGCTCCCTGGGTTCATGCCATGTGTTTGAAAGTCACTTTCCCAGAGTAAGTTAACAAATACAAAAAGCCAAATGCACTTCTGCTTGCAGAACGGGGGAAAAAGTGTAACAGCTTCTCCTGCCCTCTTCCTCGATACTCAGTGCAGGAACAGATGTGGATAGCGTGTATAATTCCACAGGAATGCAGCTGTAATTCTGTGTGAACTAATATCTACTTGCTATACCAGCTATTAGAGGGGAGAAAAGATCCTTCTAGCTGGTTTAGCAAACACCTGGCCTCTCTGTTTTCGTTTGTTTTCCCGGTAGCAAGATCCCTTACCACTTCTGTGTGTGCAATTAAAGATAAAAAGAGCATCTAGCATTTTCTGACGTGAGCTGGGTGGATGGATTCAGAAGAGCTGTGGCAAGGCAGGATGTTCTTGGAGCTGGAGTTTTTCTTGGCTGCCAGCCCAGGTTTTTTTGGAACAGGAGCCAGTTTTACTGAAAGGTTCACGAACCCTCGAGGACTGGGCCCAGATTTCCTCTGTCAAGGCTCCACGCAGCTCTACTGGGATAGACTGGAGCACAGAGAGAAGTTTTGGCCCCAAAGAATTCGGCTTTGCTGTATTGGGTCATCATATCTGCAGGAGAGATAGGATGTCGGCACACTGGGGAAAGGGGCTGCAATGCTGGGTTGTAACTGGGAACTGAGAGCTTTACAATGGGACTCCATGGAGTGGGAATAATATGCTCAAGATAGACAATTTACAAGATCTGGGGTTGTCATCACATTATCTCCTGTGTTTTCTGAACCATTTACTGCTATTCTTTCACCCCTTTCCCTATTGTCCTCATTGATTATGTCCACTACTCCTACATGGTGATCAGGACTTGTCCTCCAAGTTCTAGTTTCAATTCCTGGTGTGCACCTACCTTGCCTGCCACCCTTCAGGTTTAACCTGAAAGTCAGCATCCATTGCACAGAGGCATGCAAGCCTCTGGATGGGTTGCATTTGGCTGGAGAAGCAAGAACCGTCTCAGGGATCCTACCATGAGCTGAAGTGCCATCATCAATATCCTTTGAGATTCTCATGGAGATGCCCTTGGTGGCCAGGGACAGAGGAACTACCAGACAGAGTTAGCCAACTGTCTTTGATGGTAGTCAATAGCATGTACCTTGAGATGCTACTGGTAGTCCTGCCGTCATGGGATAATCTACCAGTGAGGAGGTGTTCCTCCCAAACCTCTATTAGCTGAAGGTTACCGCGTGTCCTGAAGCATGAAGATTTCTCAGCTTTGACAAAGCTCTGGAGACTCTGCTTTAAATCATAAATAACAGAAGTCTGGATTTTCTTGTTTCTCATGTAGAATGAGTTTCCAAAAAGGCCGGAGGCACTCTGGTATATTGGCAGATCTGTAGCGTGTTCAACTGCAGGTAAATCAGTAATGGATATAGTTGTACAAGCTTTGTGAGGTTTGGGCATCATAGCCAAAAATCTTCTACCAATCAGACTCGTATTACCACTTCTCTGAATATCTTTATTCTTGAATTTCTAAGGTATTTTTTCCCATGCACTGTTAATTGCCAAATGGAGGAAATTAAGTTACACCATTCTGGGGAATAACAACCTCACTGCTTGATTTCCATCATATGTAATATACTTGATAATTTAGGCCCATGCTGAAGTTCTTTGCCAAATTATAGCTTTTCTGAGCAGAGAAAGTGCAGTTTTCTACACTTCTGCAATAATATGCCTCCTTGCTGGTAATACTGCTTTGACAAATGCGCCTTTCTGCTTTCACTCATTTGATTGATTTTATGCTCAAGGTCTAACTGTGTTGGAAGAAATTACTCATTCTGGTAATAATTTTGATAAGCTTATCAAAGATTTTTTTTTTTTTTTCCAATAGAGGTACATTTTTAGGCAACTCTAAATGATCTATTGTCCTAAGTTCCCTGGACCCGCACCTTACTGGAGTGCAGCGGAATTTAAATAATAATTTATACAGTGTGTGGACGCAGTTGCTGTAGAGCTGGCAGTAAATATTAATTCTGCTATCCCAGCCTTCTTTTCCTTCTTGGGAATAAAACGATTTTTTTAAAGTACATTATACCTCTCCCATGTTAACTCTGTGTTAATCAAGTAAGCCATTGTATTTTGAACACATGACTCAATGCCTTGCTAGGCTTGTGTCTAAATGAAAGAGCTATTTATCAAAAAAAAAAAAAAAAAGTACCATTGGGAGAGATAGCTTTTTCATTTAAATTAGGATTATCCTATTGTTTGACAGATCCCATTAAGACCATCTACTGAACCCAATCAAAGACCTTCATAACAATGTGAAATGGTAATAATAAAGCAAGGTTCTGTTTTCCTGACTCAGCCAAGGGGATATAATTAAGTGAACATCAACACTTGTTTAATAGTGCTGTCTAATAATGTGGCCTATTTTGCTTTTACAGGCTCAGCTGATTCTCCCGTGGCTCAACATTTCAATGTAAATGTTAGCATCTGAATTTAAAACAAAACTGTTTTTTTTGTCAGTAGTTTTCCCAGCACTTTCTGTCTGATGCCAGCTTCTTTTTTTCATTATGTTTTTTTTTCCCCACAGGGAGTTCCTTAGCACTAGGAACTCCAGATATTGATATAATCGTAACTGCATTATTGAGAAAGATGTGGAGTAATTTGACTGCTCAGGGAAGTCAGTCTCTCCCTGTCTGCAGCCTGGTGGCAGGCTCTGTGATGTCCCCTTCATGATACTGACTGCTCCAGCTCACCTGCAGCACCTCCTTGAGCAGTGAGCATGTAACTTGTCTACCACCTCTGTCTTGGTTCTATCTCTCTTCCTGCTTCATGTTGCTCCACTTATGCTTTGAACAGATCTTTCAGCCAACTCTTATTTTCATCCTGTATTGGCTAGTGAGATTCTTTCTTGCTCAATCAACTCCTCTACCAAAAGCCAATCATTATTTCATTAGATGACTTGTCAAGGTAATCTTTCAGCTTTTTTTCTCCATGACATTTTTAAATCTTCACTTTCATGCCCATGTCCATGTTTGTGCAGCATCTAGAGTACCACTCTGTCCTTAATCTCTCCTCTCTGCTTGCGTGGAACAAGCATCACCTGATGGCTGCCCTTAGTCAGCTATTATTACTCAACTAGGAATTATATTCTGTGTAGGATAGCAACTGCTTCTTGTATGATCTTCATAATGGAAGTTGGATATACTCTTTCAGTGTCACCAGTTATTAGTTTAATTGGTCCTTTTCCAGAATGAGAAGATGTAGATATTTTAATTGATTGTTTAGTCAAGTTAGCCTTTCCAAAAAATTAAACTAATACGGTATACTGCTGAAGGAGAATGCTATTTCAATAAAATGATTTAATTGCATCTTTTGCTGTCAGTAATATCACGCTTGGCATTCTTTCTACAGCTCCACAGAGAAAAAAGTTACAAATCATACATGGAAATTATGAATGTAAATCACATATTGCCATGTATACATTTTTGCTGATCCGTTTTCAGGTGGGGAAAACAGTTTGGTGTCTAAAACAAACCACGGGTTCCATAATAAGTAAACTAGCAGTGTCAGTCAAGGGCATTGAAGGAAGAGGAGAAGATGACTCTGTTGCCTGCATTACCACGCGGTGTCCTAGCACCTGATTGCAAGGAAAACATTTGCCTTCCCTTCAGGGACAAAGTGAGTGAATCCACTAAACCAGCCCAAATCTCGTCTTACCACTGATAGTTTTTAATGGGAGGAAATGGCTCAGTTTCTGATGTTTTGGCAGTGGTGTAGCAGTTCATGCCCTTGGTGCTGGGTTTCTACTTCAGCCCTAAGGTGGCTTTTGTTCTGCAGTGCAGGGATGTAATTAATCAACAAATCAGTAACAGCACCATGAAATCGGTCAGCCCAGTCACATCTGAAACGGAGACTGAACCCCACTTTGGTGGACAATACCACTTCTGAGACAGGTATATCAGCAGCGAGGTGCTTCCAAGGCACAGGGTTGGTGTGAAGGAGATGGCAGGACTGCCTTTTGCCATTTTAGGTGGTTGCAATCACCGACCTCGCTGCTGCTGCTGCTTAGGGAGTGGAGCATGTCAGAAGGCCAGTTGAGAACTCCAAAGGGTGAGCTTGGAGTCTCCATCCCAGCTGTGGCTGCAATGCTGCTGTAGTGAGGGAGAGGAGGACAGAGGTGCTACCACACCCTGAGCTCCTGCAAATGAAGGGAAAAGAGCAAGAAGGGCTCAAAGGGGAAAGAAACATCTTCACTGCTCTGAGAGCAAACATGAGCATTGGAAAATGTGCCCATTGGTGCTTCAGCTAGGGTTAAGCTGTAGAAGCATTTCCTTACTGCTTCTTCTGCAGAGCATTCCTGCCACGCTTGTTTTTTTTTCCAGAGCAGTGAAGTGGGAAATGTTAATCCTGGTCTCCACTAATACCCTGTACCTACCTGCTATCTCTGCCACTTTGCTCCCATGAGGGACCCTCTGCTCTGGCAAGACCTGTCATACATATGAGGGAGCCTATAATACCCAGGGGGTCTCTGCAGTCCCCGATTTGAAAGGTTTGAGAGGTTTTCTTGCTGAGCAGGAGAGGGCAGCAAAACATAGAGATTGAGAGAAAGCGAGCAGGAGAACCTCTTGCAGAGCTTGCAGGAGTTTATTTAACAGTTTCAGGAAAGGTGCACTGGTGTGGAGTGGGATCTGGGGTTGTCCAGTGCTGTTTGTGGGGATGTTCCTGCAGACTGGACAAAGACGCTGGTGTGGCCGGTTTGCTACAGCTCACACCCAGCGAAGTCCTGCAGAGAGGGGTGATCTCTCAGCACCACGCTGAAGAGAGAATGTCCATGCTCCTTAGAGCATGGTCAAAGTTGTGGAAACCTTAATGCCCTGCAGACGATGTGTAGGAGTCAACGGCCTCTGAAAACAGCAATATTTTCAATGAGAAATGTCAACATGGAGCCTTGGGGGAGGAGGTACCTTTCTTCCTTCTTGCCCCATGACATGCAGCCAAAAGCTTCCGAACTGCTGGTAAAAAGGAGAAGAAAAAGGTGAAAGTTTCTTTTTTTAAAAAAAAAGACCAAGATCTTGGCAACAGTGGGAACAAACACAGTCCATATAACAATTGGTGTGAAACAAATAAGGAGGGTTGAGGAATGCAGTTACTGTGGCAACCTGGTAGTAATGGATAACAGCAGTACAGAGGTGGAAATAAAAATGAGAACAAGGAAAGCACCTAGAAATAGGAATTTGTTAGTCAAACTCTGGAGTAATAAAAACCTTGTCAGAGCATGTAAACTGGAGCTAGGCAACGGCATTGTTATGCTGCTGGTAGTTGATTTGGCAGAAGTATGGCAGGAGAGAACCGCTCCTGAATAAAACAGCAGAGTTTTCATACATGGTGTGTATGAAGAATATTAAGAGTTAAGTGGGGAGAAAAGGTCGTAAATCTGAAATCACAGGAAGGATCAAGATGGATACCAGAGCATGCTGAGATCACACCCCAGAGAAAGCATCCACTGGGCTACACAGAATAGGGGGGGGAGTGGTTATTGCACTGGGACCAGTAGAAATTAACAGTAGGTAGAAATCAACAGGGGGATTGCCAGGGCTGTGGTCACATTGGATATAGCATGGGACACAGCGTTATGCACAGACCTGGCTTTGAGCTCAGTATATCAGTAGTTAGGCTTCCAGGTGGAGACTTAAGCTGCCTCTTTTGACTTCCAGGAATCAGATATCAAATGGAAACCTTCAGCAAAGTTCCTGTTCCCGCTACGCTGACTGTACAGATCTTTTCTAGCTCTGATTACTGGGATTTTTTGGACCAAAAGCTAACATGGGATATCACTCTGTGGGTAAGACTGGTGGAGATATATTGCCACCATCCACTAATCCCACGAGAAGGCTGTTCAGAACCAGGCTGTTCAACCCTCGGGAGATATTCCTAGATTTTCTGCACCTTCTCACAAGGATTAACGTGAAAATTAACCTGATTGCTGCCATGGTTTTCCACCACATTGATCTAGAAGTCAAAAACTACCCTGAGCGGACACTGTAGAGAAATAGTACCTGATTTTCCCAGCATAGAGACCAGATGACTTATTCCAGTGTACAACAATGACTTGTAGATCAGCAGGAAAAAGGGCGGCCACAGCCAGGCAGCGGGCAAATTAATTAGCCTGGCAGCTGAATGTGATTAGACATTGTTAGTGTAACACATTGGTTTTGATGGTAAATAAATGTTCCCTTCTGTGGGAAAAGCTGCCATTTTGAAAATTGCTTTTGCGGCAAAATGAAACTTTAGTGAAATGAAAAAAAAAGCCATCAAAACCATCAGTGATTGTACAAACATTATGTTGAGAAGTAATCAATACTATTCAGAGAAAATATGAAACATACTCATTTTCTTTCATCTCAGCATATTTTCAGATGTCCCAAGGAACTGTTACTATAATAGGCAAATATATAAACACAGTATCGAAAGGACTGTAACGTAAAATCAGGGTGAAATAAAACAGAGTAAGAAAGTCAAAATGAAACCTGTCTGCTTTACTGAAACAAAAACATTTCAACATCAGAGTGAAATGAGGAAGTCAAAACAATCCCTGTTTCTCCAATTTTCCCATCAGATGTTCCACCAAAATCAACACGTTCAGCACTATGTCTCCATTTCCATGAACGTCATTTACAGATGGAAAACTGTTGTGCGGCAAATGTTCCCAAATTGCTCTAAAGATGACACACTTGAAGAGTGCCACTTTTGCGGCCAACAGAGTTGGACAACTTTGGGAAGGGACTCATGGCATCTTTCCAAGCTCAGCTGTCTGTGTGCATATCCTGCCTCTTGGGATCAAGGATCTTTGTGAACAGCCTTTCCATCACTTAGCAGGAAAGATTATGAGACACCAAAGGTATTCTCTGATTTATGAGGCTTGATGGAGTCTCACTTTGCCTGACTTATGTTAGCTCAATTCAGCTGCAACCGTGGCCTGAAGTTTCCAACATGTAATGTCTTCTTTCTCCTTTTTTTGCTTTAGGAATTGGCACTGCCAGAATTCATTCAAAGAAGGAACATGTTTAGTAAACTGGGGAGTTTCTGCTGTGGTTGATACTGTTTTCCTGACATATTCATTTGAAATTCAGCTGACAGACTCTTCTGCAGCATTTGCAAGCAGGGAGGGAAGGACTGTCATTTCAGCAACAGTAATACGGAAGTGCTATCATTATTAATAACAATCTATATTTCAATACTGCTTGGAGGCCTCAAATAGCATTAGTGGCTCATTATGCTAAGCTATATGTAAATACACAGCCACAGAGTGTTTTGTAAAGTAGTCCTCATGTAGACCAACAAGACAAAATAAGGGAGAGCAAGGGAAATTTTTATGACTTTGAGTTTATAAAAGGGGAAAAATTTAGGTAAGGCATGATTATGAATAAAATTGGCCAAAAGAGGCAACTAAACTTTGGCTCTTTCAGGCCAATGTGAACAGCTCTCTTCTGAGAGTTTGGTGTTTTATGGAGGATTTCAAGAATATTGTCTAAGGATAACGTCAAGCCTCACTCCCCAACCTCACAACTAGAAAACAAACTATTCACTGAGACATTTTATTCAGATAAACTTCCTACTCAAATGGTTACATGGTGTCTAAGGAGACAATTTCTGAGGTACCATTCCCTCTGAATATCTATCACAGAAGTCTGCTTACTTTTATGGAATATAGAAAGAAAAATTGTTAATTTTCTTTCAGACAAAGAAGGACCAGTGTTCAGTGTCTTTTTTTTTCTTTTTTTTCAATCTTAGCACAGAATTATCCAGAATAACTTGTGTGCATTCTCCTCCAACCATAGCCCATAGGAGCCCAAACCAGTCTGATTTGTTTGAAATTTCTGTGAGGATCAGTCCCACCCGTTAAATTCTTGCAAGTCCAGCCTCTCATCAGAGTGTCTGAATGTTTTGTGTGTGCAGCACAATATACTGCAAAAAAAAAAAAAGAAATCCAGAAAACAAAAGCAAAGCCACTCTTACATTCCCACTTGTTCAACTTATGCTGTGACCCTGCCTGCACTGAGGAGTTCAATTTCCACGTTGACTTTCTGGAGCAAGATTTGTGTCCATGAGTGCTTGGGAAATTCTATATCAAATCCTTTATTACATTCCTGTCTCTTACCCCTTTCTGTCTTTGCACACAGTACTTGAGGCTACCTAAAATAAAGCCCTTTGGAGGCAGAAGAATTTAACACACCAGTATATCGTTACCATGCAACGTCTCAGGAGTTCCTTTGCTCTGGGAAATGTGAGGGGTTGAAATGTGATTTTCCTAGGAAAATCATCTAAGGACAAGCTGTTGTGGTCCCAGAGGACACTGCTAGTTTTTCCTGATGGCCTTCTGTTATTTATGTCCCAGCAAGTCTGGGTTTTATGTGACATGAGGACTTGATCTGGAAAGGAGAACAGAGCCTCCTGAAGAATGAAGGTAGGGTAAATCTTTTTTAAAAGCCAGTTCACTCTGTGACAAGGGTAAATCAGCCCTGTTGCTCCAAAAAGCCATTAGATGAACAGGTAAAATGTTTAGGGACGGAGAGCAGGAGAAGCTCAGTGGCTGTCTTTAATGGCATTCATTAGAGCTGTGTTTCCTACAAAAATCCATCTCTCTGCAGCTTTCCCTCTGTTTAGGGAGAAATATTGTTCCAGCATCTCTGCAAGGAGGAAAAGGTAGGCACTGGTTACTTTATAGTTCTTTCCTACATTTGTATTTGGAACATGTTTTATCTTGACCAAAACAACATCACCACCAGCCAGTTCCCCTCTACCCTGCTGCTCCCCCAACAGCAAAATGTAAAAACTGAAATGACCAATTCTTCACTATTTTTCCACCCTTTTAAGGTTGCATAGATCTCAGATTTAAAGCTCAAGGCATGCAGAGCCCTGAGACATGCAGGAGACAGATGGAGGTGAATGTAAAGAGAATGGCTGCTAGAAATGGGGTTTGCATGTGTTGCATAGGTACACCCTCCCTTTAGCAGACTCCCTTCTGCTACTGAAGGCTGCAGACCTGCCTCCAGCTCAAGGAATGCCCTCTAGTTGAGCCCTGCCAGGTGCCTTGACAGCCAGACCCCTTCCTTCCCAGTGTTTGCAAATGTGGCAGAACTGGTGATTACATCCCCGCTGTAGTACTCCATAGGGAGTGGAAATAGGCAGTTATTAGTTTTGACGGTGTCTTAGAGTCCTGCCATTTCATAGAACCATAGAATCATAGAATATTTTGGGTTGGAAGGGACCTTTCAAGGTCATCTAGTCCAACCTCCCTGCGAAGGGCAGGGACATCTTCAACTAGATCAGGTTGCTCAGAGCCCTGTTCAACTGATCTGGAATGTTACCAAGGATGGGGCATAAACCACCTCTCTGGGCAACCTGGGCCGGTGTTTCACGACCCTCATTAAAATCTTTTTTTCCTTATATCTAGCCTGACTCTCCCCTCTTTTAGTTTAAAACCATCACTCCTTGTCCTGTCACAACAGGCGTTGCTAAAAAGATGGTCCCTATCACTTTATGGCATTAAAATAGAAAAGGAGATCTGTTCTCGAGGGTCTGTAGCGAAAGGACAAGGGGTAATGGTTTTAAGCTAGAAAAGGGTAGATTTAGGTAGACATTAGGAAAAACTGCTTTAATATGAGCACTGGAAGAGGTTGCCCAGAGAGGTGGTGGAGGCCCCATCGCTGGAGTCATTCAAGGTCAGTCTTGATGGGGCTCTGAGCAACCTGACCTAGTTAGAGATGTCCCTGCTTATTGTGGAAGGGTTGGACTAGGTGGCCTTTAGAGATGCCTTCCAACCCAACACATTCTATGATTCTATAATTCTATGATTGAAAACTACTCAAGGCTCCTTAGCAAGAGGCAGAAGCCTCTTTAGCTGATCAAGGCAGCCCTTTTGATCAGAGGTGGAGCTGACCTGCTCCTACTATGGGAGAAGAGGAGCAAGAAGACCACAATGACATGGAGATTTATGATGGAAAACTCTGGAGAGCCAGACCCATCACAGCCTTAAGTGATTGGGTTCTATACTGGGGAACTGCCAAAGCTCTGAGTCCTCTCTCAATGGTAGCAGATACCCCATTTTCCACAGCAAAAGAGACAGCAGAGCTTTGGCATTGTCACAGGTGGTGTATGGGGACATGATCCCTTGTTTGGCTGTGTAAAGGAGAGGAGGTGGAAAAGAAGCAGTCTTGGAAGGCAGAGGAGGCAAAGTTGCCACAACCCCTATTACTCCTCTTTCCTTTGATAAGCTCTCAAAAGCCATGTTTTTGGTGGGCACTCAGAAAACGAAATCTAATCATTCACATCTTCCAAAAACAGCTTAAAACATTTAAAACTTTTGAGCTGTCAAGAAGTGATGGATGCTTACAGGAAAAGGAAGGAAAGTATGGCAAGTTAGGTTGTTCATCATGGACACATGATGGAGGCAAATGTTCCTGAACCCTTCATAAACTGATGTTTCTGCAAAGCAACCAAAAGGTGGGATGTAGGTAAGTCAGTTGGCTTCCTTTTTTTTTTCCTTTTTTCAGCAAAGCAATAAAATCTCTCTCTAAATACCCAGAAAAATCTAGCTTCCACTCCTGATGCTTTTCCACTAATAAATGAGTGCTGATATTTTGTTTTCTGCTGGTTTGGGGGATCAGTGAAGAAAGCAAAGTTAATTTAACTAACTGGGGCAAAATAGCAAATTTATTCTTTAACAAACAAAACAAAATATTCAGGCTTGTGGCTAGTAGCAATGGTTCAAGAGGGCTGAATCTTGGTACAGTCTCTGGAGACAAAGTTTTTCTGAAGAAACAAAAAATAGCAACAGGCAAGAATTTCCTCTTTATAGAGAAACAACACTCAATCAGTTTTAGTAGATAAAATGTTTTCTTAACTCCTATGGCATTTCGTAATTGATGAAGGTTTCCAAAATAGAGATAGTTAAAATATTATCTCTTTCCCACAAGTCTTTTTGGCTTATATTCTGGCTTTGTTACGGTTGTGACCCATGCGGTTTAAATTTATAATCTCACCTCTCCACCACCTATGCTGAGATGACTAATTAATGTGGCTGCCAGGTGTAATTGAAGTAATGGATATCTCATACCCTCATATTGTGTTTTGATGTATTTTGCTATCATTTTGAGCCAGGGATGCAAAAGAAGACGAATATTGTTGTGTTAGTGTTTTTGTTCAGCTGAAGAACAGGCATAAATGATCCCAGGGTATCTTAGCTCTGTCTGTTAATTAAAACCACTGAAATGATTCAGGATGCTTTTCTGCCATGTTGTCTTTTTGAAATTTTTTGTTATTATTAAAGACCAGATGATGGCTCTACAAGTAGGAAGATGGTTAGGAAAGAGATGACCAGGAACTTGCTCTATTTTTCCCTTAACTTGTCTTCAAACAAATAGACACAAAATCAGGGTTTTCTCTCAATATTTATCTGAAATAGTAACTGCAGGGTGCCTGCCTTACTTCTCCTTCAGCCTCCTCTTCTCCATCTTTTCCATTCTGACTGACCACAGCCTCTACAAGCTTGGGTTATCCATTGAACTTGATGATCCTTGTAGATCCCTTCCAACTTCAGATATTCCATAATTCTATCACCTAAGGTGCCTTCTGTTTTCTGGTACACAGTGTGCTTTCTTAATGTCTTCAAAGACCATGTGTTGGGCCTGCAATTTCCCAACGGTGAAGCTACCAAGGAGAAAGACTTAAAGACATAAGCTACATTCTCTATCCCTTCTATGGTGCCTTCCTCCCTGAGTGCTATTAGGCTTGTCTTCAAGCAGGTTCTTAGGCTTGTCTTCAAGCAGGTGGGGTCAGGATTCAGTGGTAGCCACTCACAACTACCTAAATATGGTTATATAGGAGAAGAATAAAGGATGGGAGCCTCTGACATAGGAGGATAGGCTGAGACAACTTGGGACTGTTCAGCCTGGAGAAGAGAAGGCTCAGAGGGATCTTATCCATGTGTGTATGTACCTCATGTGGGGAGGTAAAGAAGACAAAGCCAGATGCTTCTTAGTGGTGTCCAGTGTCAGGACAAAACACAACAGGCAGAAAAGGAAATACAGAAAATTCCATTTAAACATAAGAAAATAGTTTTTAACTTTTAATATTTTTATTCTGAGAGTGCTCAAACAGTGGAACAAATTGCCCAGAGAGGCTGTGTGCCTCCCTCCTTGGAGATATTCAAAACTCAGGTAAGGAAACTGCTCTAGTTGACCCTGTTTTGATCAGAGGGTTGGAGGAGAAGATTCCACTGCTAACCTCAACAATCCTGTGATCTTCCCATAAAAACATCCCAAATTATTTTAGAGCAAAGACTCTTTATATCTGAAAATTAAAGCAGGTAAATGAAAAGAAGGAGACTATTAAAACTACGGTTTCATCTAATATGCTTTAATATCTAAAAGCTTTATTTTTCCCCTTTTTCTTGCTTAGATATTAAATGGATTAGGATCACAGTAGTATAACAATACTCTTGATATTCCCTTGCGTACAGTGAATACAAGATACTTCATCTACAGAGATAAATGATCTAAGGGCTTTTCCCTCAGTAAATCCATGACAGCTTCAGCCTGTCAGCCCCTGCAGCTCCCTCCTCTCCTGGAGCCACTGTTAAATCAGTACCACTGTGTGTAAACACGGGCACTGCTTCACAGGCCAGACTTTATTTTGGAAGAGATCTGAAAAAGATGTTGAAAGCTTTTTGCAAATGCTGGCGTGTCAACAATGATTTCTGGTCAAATGCCAGTTTCAAATGCCTTTGAAAGCAAACAAGCAAATAAGCAAACAAAAAAATCCCACAGTTGGGTGGTATCCTTCCTTCCTCATCTTCAAATCTGTATCTGTGTATTCTTAACTGTCAGTGCATATTCCTACAGAAGTCTCCATAAAGGTAAAACTACTCTTTTTTTCAGAGGTGATTGTATTCTAGTGAGTGATTTAATTTAAAAATAGGTAAAATTTAAGTACCGGAGGCATGCTATCTGCTTCTATATCTGTTAATAATCCTTTCATTCATCATCACATTATTGTGGCAATACAAAGGATGAAGGACTCTTCACAGTCTACTCCTCTTCCTTTGCCTTCTTTTGATAACCTGAATTAATTTATCTGTGACGACAGTATTTTTCCCGGAAAAATTGGGAGCGTAAGTCTCTTTCCATCACTGTTGGTAAATGTACTGCCATTGCTGCATCATACAACTACTTTCAGGGAATTGTGGAGTCAATAACCATCCATCATCCTGGCAAAGTCTCAGCCCTTACATCTCTTTTAACTACCCATATTGCAGTTCTGCAGTAGAAAAAATATGGGCTTGCTGAGGACACCCAATTCATTTTTCTAAGAACTTTAAAGATGATGATGAGAGTCTAAAAGCAGAACTAGAATTTGTGATACCAGGAATGAGCAGAAAGCACTGGCAGAAGTTGGTCTCATCAGACTTTTTTCAGTGGGAAGATGGGATGCTATCAATCCAAATGGGCCAGAGAATCTCCTAGGACTTTGTAATTAGCTCCTGGAAGCTGCTTCATTGAGTGGTGAATATGTCACTGTAACAATGCAATCTCACAGTCCTCCTTCCACTTGGAGGAGAAGAGGAGCTACAGTGGGGTAGCCACTGAGAGTCGTGTTGCCACTTGCAAGAGATGAGGGTCTGCGATGGTCTCAAGCTGCTCAAGCAAAAATCCAGTGGTCTGATTTCAGCTTATCTTCTGGCTATTTGATAAAGTAGATCTAGTTGTCACGGAAAGTATGAACTGATGAAATGAGGGTCTGATGATGTCTTTGCACAGAGCAGAGAACAATGAGGAACATGGCACCTTTCTTGTGCTCTATCCTTCCACTGATATCCACAGCTTTCCACAGGACTGGTATGCTAGAGGCACTCATCCAGCAAGCACAGTAGTTTCTTGGATTTTCTGTTATAAATGGGGCATGTCAACAGTGACTTGAGTCCTCTCTTGAAGTAGGGAAGTTTCTAAAATCAGTGTAGTCACCAAAGCCACCAAAAACACCAAAGATGGGAGGTTATATCAGAGAAGAGCCATTTTCCCTATGACATGTCATACTCCTCTTTTAACTACCCTGCTGTTGCCGTACCCTGAGGTGGGACACCAGGAGCACTGATTTTGGCCTGTACAGATGTTCTTGACCCCTTCCAAAGCTGTAGACAAATGCCCAAGCAGTACTGTGAAGCCTATGTGCAGGGTTTGTGTTGTGTGTGACCAGCATCTTGATCCCTCCTGATTCCAAGAGGGACTTTATCTCCTCCAATGTTGCCTCTCCTCTGATAGGAACCCATCTAAAAATCCCCCCAAAACACAGAGTGACTTGAAATTTTGGATCAATGGCAATGAACAGCTGGTAAATTGAAATCTCACTCATATGATATTAATCTAGTATCTAGTCTTTCAAGAATTTGAAATACAGCATAGTGTGTTCAACATTTTATTAAACATTAACCATGCCCAACACGAACATCAGCCATTGGCAGAATTCTTTTCTTAAGAAATTATTCCCCACTTTAAATTCCAACAGAAATGGAAAGATTTGGAGCTGAGAGAGACATTTCCTTTTATGAAAATGCTGTTACTGGCAGTCCTTAAAGGTGGGATCAAGGGATTTAATAAATGTAATTTACTTTTTATTACTGCTCAGAACTGGAGCTACTTTGGAGTGAAACGGGTATGTGCTGTGGGAAAGTGCTGCCATAAATTTCTCCCCATCAAATGAATCTGCCCCAGAGAGGTATTTTAGAGCAGTGTTTTGAAACGGGAAGGGTAAATTTAGGCAGTGATTTCCAGGAGCTCTGTGTGTCTATGCCCCTTTGCTTCTTCAGTCCAGTCAATAAAATCTGATTCTTATGACTCAGAAAGAGTTGTCCAGCCAAATTGTCTGGGAGCCATTCTTTCTGATATCTTCCTAAAGAAAATTGATTAATTAACACATTTATTGAGTGTTGCTTCTATGCTGCTATGGGTCTTTGTTGTGCAGAGGGAAGATAGGCCCTGTTCCAAGTCATTCCTTCAAAGCACCATCTGTAAATTTTAACTGTTAGCTAAAGGCTGCAATTCTCATGCAGTCAAGAGTAGCTTTCCTCCTTGTTCATTCTGTGCTAAAAGGTAATTTCTGCTATTTTTAAAGCATAAGATTGTCCAGAAAATCCCATAGTTATCGAACTGAACAGCCAGGTAAGAGATGTCTCAAAGGAAATGCAGGTTAGGCAAAACCAGTGTCAGGATTCTTCCTGCAGTGCGGCAAGATGCAGCTTGAAACAGCCCTTTGTCTGGCCAGCAGCAATGGGTCTCTGGGAACAGAGAAATACAGCACAGCCAAGGAAATATTGAACTTTTAAGGAGAAGTGGTGGAGAAAATGCTGAGAAAAACACACCTGCTACAGGAGTTGCTGATCTGTGTCATTTGCAACATCCTGAGGGAGGTTTTGGTGTTGTTTTTTTTCCATTCAGCAAACTGCTCATGAGCCTGCTCTACTTGCAGGTTGCCTGCTGGATGGTCATCATCTCACAACCTCTGGAATCCTCTGCCCCAGTGCCAGTACCTGGGGAGGGTGGCAGCCAGAAAACCAGTTTTCCATCCTCCTCTTGGGAAGAAAGAAACCCTGAGATATCATTATGAATTTCAACTGGTCCACCATTTGGAAAATTTGAGTTTCCCATGGCATTCCATTGGGCCTTCTTAGATCTTCGCTTAACATAGGCCAGTAGACTAAAGTCATTTGGTCCGGCAGTTGGGCTAGCCATGTAATAGAAAGCCGGTGCAGAAATTGAATTAGAGTATTCAGTCTAGATCCTTCACCTTCCTAACATTTCCCAATATCTTCTCACAAATTTCATACTTTTAGTGCCGAAAACCCTGGGAACAATGACATTATTTGGGAAGAAAGCAGGAGAGATCAAGGACATTTCCATTGCCTCAAGTTCTTGTGAAAACCTGGAGAACCTGGGTTGTAAATCCCTGTATGATCCTAGGAAGTAAAGACTGATTCCATTTACCTGTTGTATTCTGAAGATCATATCTTGAGTAAATAGATATGAACAGGAAGAGAAAGAGAAAGAAATTCCTCAAATGTCAACAGCAGTTTTACACCAATTCATAAGGATGCTTTAGAAAATCCCTTCAAAGCTGTCTTTGCTTGAAGTGAAACCTCTCTCTTTGTCTGTCCAGCAAATAGATTCTTAGGCCATCTCTCCCTGAGGTGTTGAAATGAAGCACTGGTCTCTTGACAGTGAGAAAATCCAGAGTGGGAAAAGACCAACAGAAGAATGAACTGGAGGGGATAACATGACACTGGCAGCATTTGTCCCTTTCTGTGCTGCAGCCTGACTGTATCCTGATGATTTCTCAATTTTTTTCTTGAAGGAAAAACACACTCTTGCCTGTAGAAGTCTTGTTAAAAGCCTCCAGGTTGGCACTGATAGTATATAAAATTTTTTTTTTTTAAAAAAAAAAGCTCAGTGTGATGGATTAGTGCTCTGAACGTTAGATCCACCAGAAGAATAAAC
>JAVSBS010005382.1:0-13139 GCA_033124195.1 Coracias cyanogaster
GATGCTAGGAGAAAGGTTGGACTTGATGACCCTGGAGGTCCTTTCCAACCATAATGATTCTGTGATTCTGTGATTCTCTAGTCGGCTTCTTCACCTGCTGCATCAGAAGGTAATCTTCTACATGCTCCAAGAACCTCCGGGACTGTTCCCTCTCTGCTGTATTCTATTCCCAGCACACATCTGGAAAGTTGATTTCCCCCACGAGAACAAGAGGCAGTGAATGCAAAACCTCTCCCATCAGCTTGTAGAGTATTTCCTCAATCTCATCATCCTGATTGGGTGGTCTGTAACAAACTCCCACCACTATATCTGCCTTATTGCCTTTCCCCTTGATTCCTACCCATAGACACTCAACGCTGTAATTGTAATTAAGTAATATACATTTATATCCCTCCCTGACATAGAGGGCCATCCCACTGCCTCGCCCGTCCCTTCTGAAGAGTTGGTAGCCATCAATTGCAGCACTCCAGTCCCATGACTCATCCCACCATGTTTCCATGATGGCTACTATGTCAGAGTGTTCTCACTCCATGATGCCCTCCAGTTCCACCTGCTTGTTGCCCATGCTGCGTGCATTGGTATAGATGCACTTCAGCTGGGCTAGTGGTCCTGTCATCTCTTTGGAGGGAGAAGTCCTAATTCCCTCCAGACTGTTTTCACATGCATCCATAGTGACCAGCCTATCAGCACTTATATCTTTTCTACCACAGGGACCATCATAGAATCATAGAATCACAGAATCATTCCAGTTGGAAAAGACCCTTGGAATCGTCCAGTCCAACCATCAACCCTACTCTACAAGTTTTTCCCTAGTGTCCAAGATTTATTCTTAATGCCCTAAGATTGGTTCTCCAGCCCTTTCACCAGCTTCGTTGCCCTCCTCTGCACTTGTTCCAGCACCTCGATATCTCTCTTGTATTGAGGTGCCTGTTGCATTAAGGGCAGTAATTTGGCAGGAAATAAACCCCCTCGCATTCCAGCTTATCCTTGGATATTAGAGGGGCTGGGGGTGGCTGGATGTAAACCCTGAATAATGTCCGATTTGACACTATGAGTCCAAAACCTCGGATCCACTCACTCGTGTTCTGCATTCCTGTCCAGCCACTATCTATGGACTTACACAATGCCCAGTGAGAAACGGTGCGGCTGATTACATGAAGAGTGCAATTTATTTAAAGCAACAGAGAACAGGTTCTTGGTGGATTGCCAGTGCTGAATATACTGTCTGCAAAGTGTGTCTACACAAAGGTCAAGATTATAAATTACCAATGCGCTAAGTTAAAAGCAACTCTAGAGAAATTTCTAAGTCCTGAAAGAGCTCTCACCTTGGAGGCAGGTAGCTTTTGGGATGGAGGTGTGTTTTGGTATTGTAATGACATTATAAAGAGCAAAGTTCACACAAGGACAGCAGTTCATCAAAAGATGGCAGACGGTTGGCTCAGGGTAGCAAAAGTACAGTTCATCAGTTTTCAAAGTATCATCGAAGTATTATCGAAGTTCCCATCTCTGCAGCATTATCACAGAGCCTGGCCACGAGGTCTTCACTCCATTCCACCCTCTGTGTGGTTTGCAAGGTTGTGTTGCTTAGGGAACCATCATGGAAGGGATTCCACGCATACCAGCTGTACACCACCCTGCAGGCCTCCTTGATATTACTTTCCTTGATGTGCGAATAATGCCCCATCTTTTATATAAGTTTAACTTTTAAGTTACCTCCAGTGAGTATCCTACACCAGTGAGGATTCCATCCCCTTACAGGAATGGTGCCCAGGGCTCTCCTTTGCTCCAGCTTGTCACCATGACATGATTAGATCATGGAAAGAACCCCTGTCAAAGGACTTAGCAAAACTGGTTTTAACAGGATGCTGTGAAAGTGCCACTTCACAGAGGTCGATGACGAGGTTCACTCCATTGCTGTACGGCACAATCTTTTGAACAGCAATTCACAACCAGAAAGGCACAAATCAAAGTTCTCAAATCAAAACCAAAGCTGTCAAGACAAATTCAAAGTTGCCATACTGCAAGGTTCTATGTGATGTCAGTCACTTACCAAAGATCTGCAGTTGGTAAAAGGTCTCTCTGCCTTGGGGAGCACCCTTGAGGGGTGTGCCAAAAACGGGAGGTCACCACCATGCAGCCAGCTGCTTAGCTTGGAGAGCTTGAAGAAGGCTCCCTCGGGCTGCCATCTTTATGGAATAAAGTGCTTGGCTTGTAGTCAAATCACATGCGATGGAAAGGTTGCATGAGACCCCTTGTAGTGGGTCACTCTGCTCCTTTGTGGGTTTTCAGGAAACAGATTGGAACTAGAAGAGATCTTGGCCCAGTTATGGCTCTGGCCTTTACCTCCTTTGGAGCCTGTACCAAACTACCACTGCTTTGGTTAAGGGGCTGAGTGCATCCGACACAGGCTTTAGGTCAAGGAGAGCAAGAGGCCACAATAGCTCTCAGCTCTGTTGACTTGCATCTCATGACTAGTGGACTCCTCTGTCTCTCCATTGTAAGTAAAGGGTAAGAGGGACCCTGGGACATCCTTTAGCATAAGCAATTGTACAGAGCATAGACCCTGGTGAAGTCAGGCTTGGTGGTCAGGGCTGTGTTCAGTAGGGTCTTGAAGACCTCAAAGCATGGACATTCCATAGCACACCTGGGTAACGTGGCCCAACGTCTGTCTGTCCTCACGGTCAACGTTCTTCCTGCTCCAGGTCACAATCTGCCCTGTTTCAGGCTATGATCACGTCTTTGTCTTCCTGCCATGCACCTATGTACACAGTCCAGCTCTGTCTTCCCAGTAACCTCCTCTCAGGCTCTGGAAGGCCACTGGTACATTCTTTTTAATCTGTCCCTTCACCAAGCTAAACAAGGATCATGTTCCTCAGCTTATTCCCCCAGTGCCAAAGGAATTGGCATTGCTGTCTAGCTCCCTCAAAATGGCAGTCTGCCCCTTGACGAAACTGACTGCATCCTTCCAGTTTTGTGCCATCCAGAAACCTGATGAGGTCTATCCCATGTACTTGGTCATTGGTAAAGTTATGAAACAGGAAAGGTCTCAGAGGAGACTCCCAAAGAGTTCTGTTTGTAGCTGGACTTTGGGTAGAGTATAGACACTCCCCATTCGTTTTTGGGACCACTAGTCCAGTCGGTTTTTCATCCGGTCTTGTATATCAGTCATAATGTCCTAGGTTGGATACAAGGACATATGAGAACCAGAATGGTCAGAGCAACTGGAAGCCATTGTACAGTATGAAAAACAATGACAGACTTGCCGTCATGGAAACATGGTGGGATGACTCACACAACTGGAGCTGCTGCGTTGGATAGCTCTAAACTCTCCAGAAGGGACAGGCCAGGAAAGACAAGTGGTGGAGTGGCCCTATATGTTAAGGAGTGCTTTGATTTTAATTGACAATGAAAAATATTTCTATAAAGACATTAACAGCAAAAGGAGGAGCAAGGAGAATCTTCATCCTCTATTGGCTGTGGGGGAAAATACATTCACAAAGGATGAGAAAAAGGCTGAGGTACTGAGTATCTTCTTTGCCTTGGTTTCTAATGGTAAAAACAGTTGTCCTCTGAGTGGCCAGCCCCATGAGTTGGAAAACAGGGATAAGGAGCAGAAGGAAGCCTCCATAATCCAAGAGGAAATGGTCAGTGAAATACTATACCACTTAGACACAGACCAGTCCATGGGGCTGGGCAAGATCCACACAAGGGTACAGAGGGAGCTGGTGGAAGTGCTCATCAAGGCACTATCCATCATTTCTCAGCAGTCTTGGCTAATCAGAGAGGTCCCAGTGGATTGGAGGTCAGCAAATGTGACACGCATCTACAGGAAGGGCCAGAAGGACGATCTGGGGAACTACAGAACTGTCAGTCTGTCCTCAGTGCCAGAAAAGGTTATAGACCAAATAATCTTGAGTGTCATCCCTTGACACATAGAGGACAACCAGGAGATCAGGCCCACTCAGCAGGGGTTCATGAAAGGCAGGTCCTGCTTGGCCAGCCTGATCTCATTCTATGACAAGATGACCCGCTTAGTGGATTAGGGAAAGGCTGTGGCTATGTTTACCTGCACTGTAGTAAAGCCTGTGATACCACTTCCCACAGCATCCTCCTGGAGAAACTGGAGGCGCTTAGATGGGCTTAAACTCTGCTGGGTCAAACACTGGCTCAACGGCCCAAGAGTCGTAGGGAGTGGAGTTCAACCCACTTGGCAGCTGGTCACAAGTGGTGATCCCCAGGGCTCAGTGCTGGGGCCAGTTCTATTTCATATCTTGATCAATGATCTGGACGAGGGGATCGAGGGCACCCTCAGTAAGTTTGGAGACAACATCAAGTTGGGTGAGTGTGTTGATCTGCCTGAGGGTCAGGAGGCTCTACCAAGGGGTCTGGCCAAGCTGCATTGATGGGCCAAGGCCAATGGGATGAGGTTGAACAAGGCCAAGGGCCAGTTGCTTCACTTGGGCCACAACAACCCCACACAAAACTCCAGGCCTGGGGAAGGGTGGATGGAACTTGCCCAGTGGAAAGGGACCTGGGGATGCTGGTAAACAGCCAGCTGAAGATGAGCCAGTGTGTGCACTGGTGGCCAAGAAGGCCAATGGCATCCTGGCTTGTGTCAGCACTAATGTGGCCAGCAGGACTAGGACAGGGATCATCCCCCTGACCTGGGCACTGGGGAGGCTGCACCTTGAACATGGTGTTCAGTTTTGGGTCTCTGACTCCAAGGCTATTGAGGTGCTGCAGCATGCCCAAATAAGGGCAACAAAGGATTTAGAGCACAAGTCTAGTGAGGAGCAGCTGAGGGACCTGGGGTTGTTTAGCCTGGAGAAAAGGAGGCTCAGGGGAGACCTTCTCCCTCTGAACAACTCCCTGAAAAGAGGCCGGAGTCAGGTGGGGATTGGTCTCTTCTCCCAAGGAATAAGTGAGAGAACAAGAGGAAATGGCCTCAAGTTGCACCAGGGGAGGTCTAAGTTGGACATTAGGAAAAATATCTTCCCCAAAAGGGTTGTCAAGTCCTGAAACAGGCTGCCCAGGGAAGTGCTGGAATCCCCATCCCCGGAGGGATATAAAAGAGGTATAAAAATGGTGCTGAGGAACGTGGTTTAGTGGTGACCTGGCAGTGTAAGGTGAAGGGTTGGATTTGATGATCTTGAAGGTCTCTTCCAAGCCAAACAATTGTGTGATTCTAAGAAAACAGTTATCTACCATCAGCCCTATCACATACCGTAGATCACCAGGCAGGTTAAGTGGAGACCATTTGCCACCTTCATGGCCACTGGCCACCAACAGCTGAACCAGCTCTCAGTCCTCAAAACTCCATACAGGGACCCTGATCTCATCACACTAAGCCTGTGGAGAAACAAGAAAAGCAATAAGGCTCTTCAGAGTCTCTTCCCTGGACATGTTACTGACAGTAACTTTGAAAGACTATCTAAGCCTTCAGGAACTGCCCTCAGGAGATTCTCATTCATGATAGAAACGCTGTTATGGAGGTCACCTCTGTCACAAAAACGTTCATTGACTGGTCCTGCTTGTGGTCACAGGACTTGTAAAAGCAGGACTGTGACCAAGGTACAAGAGCACTCAGGCCTTACACACACACAAAGACCATAGAAAGAGTGTGGAGTTCAAAAAGCAGCTCAGGAAAGACCAAGCACTGGTGCTCCCTGGCAGGGATGCTGTGCTGGGACTCTTGTCCCTCCACCTGTGCACACAGGCACTGCCCCTGCAGCTCCAGAGTAGGTCTGAGAAAGGATCTTGAACAAACAAGTCAGTGCAGTGTACTTTATTTAGTTTAAATGCACAGAGATTGTGGCTTCTGAAGGTCTCTGGGTTACACAAGCCCAGTAGATATTGGTATAGACCAGTAGAAATGCTGTAACCAATGGCAATTCTCTGCTGAAAATTATTATCACATGTAGAAAAATTAAAAAAGTCAAACAAAAAAGGACAAAAGGCAGAAAAGAGGCTGGGCTTGTGAGGAGTTACATTATGTATAACTTTCAGAAGAAGATGGAGAAAAAAATCCAGTCGTCAGTTTCCTCAGGAAATCCAGGAATTCCTTGTTCCTGAGGCTGTAGATGAGGGGGTTCACTGCTGGAGGCACCACTGAGTACAGAACTGCCACCAACAGGTCCAGTGATGAAGAGGAGATGGAGGGGGGCTTCAGGTGGGAAAACATGGCGGTGCTGACAAACAGGGATACCACAGTCAGGTGAGGGAGGCAGGTGGATAAGGCTTTGTGCTGACCCTGCTCAGAGGGGATCCTCACCACAGCCCTGAAGATCTCCACATAGGACGCCACAACGAAAACAAAACAAACAAATATTAACCAGACACCAACCACAAGAAGCCCATGTTCCCTGAGGTAGGAGTGTGAGCAGGAGAGCTTGAGGATCTGGGGGATCTCACAGAAGAACTGGTGCAGGGCATTGCCCTGGCAGAGGGGCAGGGATAATGTGTTTGCCGTGTGCAGCAGAGCATTGAGAAACCCAGTGGCCCAGGCAGCTGCTGCCTTGTGGACACAAGCTCTGCTGCCCAGCAGGGTCCCGTAGTGCAGGGGTTTGCAGATGGCAACATAGCGGTCGTAGGCCATGATGGTGAGAAGACAATATTCTACTGACATTAAAAAGACAAACAGAAAGACTTGGGCAGCACATCCTGAGTAGGAGATGTCCCTGGTGTTCCAGAGGGAATTGGCCATGGCTTTGGGGACAGTGGTGGAGATGTAGCCCAGGTCAAGGACCGAGAGGTTGAAGAGGAAGAAGTACATGGGGGTGTGGAGGTGGTGGTCCCAGGCGATGGTGGTGATGATGAGGCCATTGCCCAGGAGGGCAGCCAGGTAGATGGCCAGGAAGAGGCAGAAGTGCAAGAGCTGCAGCTCCCGTGTGCCTGCAAATGCCAGGAGGAGGAACTCAGTGATGGAGCTGCTGTTGGACATTTGCTGCATCTGGTCACGGGGTCCTGTGCAAGGAGGAAAAGGCAGAAGTTACAGCAGAGTGCTCTGAGCAAAACCTATTCCAGTGCTCATGGACACCGCCCAGATTTCTTTGCCCCTTTCAGGTAGACATTTGTCATATCCCTTTTACACGCTCTGTGTGGTGCTGGCTGAGGAGGCCACTGGCAGCAGGGGTCTCTGCTGAGTGCTCCAGAGAAGTCATCCCTGCCCTACAGCGAGAGGTAAGTAGGAACACAGGGTGATCTCCAATTAACTGCACCTTTGGTACCTATGATTTTCCAGCGTTGTCACTCTCCTTTCACCCAACAGCCCAGCAGAGCTGAGGGGATTTGGGTTTGTGTGTTTTGTTCCAGTCGCCTCACAACTACTGAGGAGGGTTTGGGAAGCCCTGGTGTTCCTGCTGCCCTCCAGGTGAAACCTTGTTGGTGCTGTCAGGCAAAGGGACTCTTGCCTCGGGCAGGGTATGGAGAGCTGCTCTGTCCCTCAGCCCTGCTCTCAGCTGCCCTGTCCTTGAAGCTCTTTGAGCTGGAGGATGATCACAGCTCCATGTTCTCCTTAGAAGAAACCAGACACTGCCGAGAGCAGAGGAATCCAGTTCCCAAGTGCAGATCTCCAACCCCTCCAAGTGACTTCATCGGCCCCAAGCAGGATCTCAGCTCTCCCCCAGCACCAAGGGACACACGGGGTCACTGCAGCTGCCCCCATACAGATGATGAGCAGCATTGTCATAGCATTTGTGCCAAGAGATCATCTCCATGGAGCTCCTCTCTGGGGCACAGAGAGGCCATGGGAGAGCTGTGCCTTTGGGGGAGGCAGCCTGCAGCCCAGCAGGACCCTGAGGGACAATGTCAGGAGACCTAAAGATGTGGTGTCCTGAAGGGAGGGTCAGCTCATCACCAGCCCCACTCTGCTTTGCTCAAAGCCCCCAGGGAAGATGGGGGCAAAGGCAGCAAGGACAGGAGGGAAAAAACCAGAGAAATACCCCAGAGCTCCTGGCAGAAGTGCAAGTAGCAGCTGTGGACATTTGCTGCTTCTGGGCATGGGGACTGGTGCAAGGGAGAAAAGTCATTGACAGGTATGGGGACACTCTGATGAACAAAAACAAAGCCATCTCCTACAGACCCTCCTCTTGCTACACACCCCACCACCTCTTGTTCCTTTCCTAGCAGACCTTCCTGCAGCTCCATGGCTCAGGCTCTGATTTGGAGCGGCCTGAATGTGCCCTGAGGAGCTGGGCCTCTGCCCACTGGCTGCCCAGGGCTCAGCCCTGCTCTGCAGCACCCAGTGCGTGGCAGCGGTGGGAGCAGGGGCCAGAGCTGCAGTGCCACCCTGAGGGCCAGCACACTGCTGTGTTGCCCTGAAAAGGCAGCAGCCAGTGCTGAGAGCAGAGGCAGCCACTGCACACCTGCCCATGGCTCAGCCTCTCTCAAGGGCTCAGCAGCTCGTGTGTAGGGCAGGACACAGGCGGCTCCTTGCCCCAGCCCAGCAGCATCTCCTTGGTCACAGCATGGCTGCCCTTGTGCGGGGGGCTTGCCGAGAAGAGCAAGCTGCTGTGGGCCAGCTTTGCATGCTGGAGGGCAGCTCCCAGCTTGGCAGGAGCCCTCCAGGAGACACACAAGTGTTTTCCGGAGGCTCCCCCAGCAAGGGAGAAGCAGCTGGTGGCCCAGCCCCACAGGCTCCCTTGCCCACAGCCCCCCAGCAGAGAGCAGCGCTGGCACTCCTCTTCCCATGGCCACAGCGGCAGGAAAGGAGCCCCAAGAGCAGAGGGGCCTGTGCAGCTGACAGCTCAGCAGCGCGTCCCCTGAGGCAGCTCTGCAGGCCCCTGGCAGAGCCCAGCATGGCCGCGCAGCTGCTCTCAGCCCCTGTGCTCTGCAGAGGGAGGTGGGCGCGGGGCTGGAGAGCTGCCCCACGCCTCTGCTGGAGCTCTGCCTGCACAGGAGCTGCCTCCTGCCTTGCAGCCCCCGGCCCTGAGGGCAGAGCCTTTGCTGGCTGCCACAGGAGCCCCGGGGGCTTGCTCAGGGCAAGGCCTGTGCCCTGCAGGGGATCACACGCACATTGCTCAACCCTCCCTCCCACACCATTGCTGCCTTTAGCTTCCTCTCATGCCCTGACCATGTCTCTGCTGCCTGCAGCTTCTCCCCCTGGGAGCTGTTCCCCCTTTCCAGGTCTCTTCCCTGCTCACCAGCCATATCCCAACTTCTGTGCAGTGCCCTCCTGCCCTGTGTGCAGGGCACTGCCTGGGCTCATGTTCCTCTCTGGAGTATCAAGAGAGCAGACAAATCTGATGGGAGCAGAGAGGCTGCTGCTTCTGCTGCTGTCCATGGTCAAAGGAGTGGGTGAAGGCACTTGAGGTGGCTCTCAGAAGACCCCCAGATCTCTAAAAGATACAGGTCAGGAGCCACAATGACTTGTACTAACATGAAAGTTCTTTTTTCTATTCCTCTTCTCCACCCTCTTTCTCACCACTTCTGTCCGTTGCCCTCAGATAAGGAAAATCTGAACCGAGAACTGGGCAATTTTGACATCTTTCTGGTGGAATCTGGTTTGAGCTAAGCTGCAGTTGTGAGCAGCCCTGAGGCAGGCAGCAGCCTCTCAAGAGCAGCAGGACCCTGCTGGGGCTGGCTCCTTGCAGGCCTGGGTTCTGCGCAGAGCGCGGTGGGGAGCTCCGCGGGCAGGCTGAGAGCTGAGGCTGGCAGGCGGCAGAGCCCCTGCCCCAGCACACAGCCCCTGGGCTGCAGGGAGCCTGCTGCCAAGGACAGCCCTGCCCAGCCCTGCTGCACACCCACCTTCACCCCCCTGCAGCCGGCCCGACACAAGGCACCCGCCAGGCCCTGGCCCTCACTCAGGGCAGCCCAGAAGCCCTGCTCTGCACCAGCAGAGACTGGCAGAGACATCCTGACCCATCCTGTCACCTGGGCTATGTGCAGGCTGCAGGAGATGCCTCCAGGAAGCGCAGCTGCATTGCCCTGCACCCAGAGACTCACTGTGGGCAGGGCTGGTGCAGTTTCTGGCGCAGGGAGCTCTCTGCATCCTCCCAGTCCGGGCTCCTTTCCGCTCTCTCTGCCTGGCTCCTCTCCCCTCGGCGCCCGCAGGCAGAGCCCTCAGCCCTGCTGCACTTGCCGCAAGAGCTGCTCCTGCCCACAGCTGCCTCTCAGCAGCACTGCTGTTTGCCAGCAGCTCCCTCCAGCCCAGAATCCCGGCCCAGCTCAGCAGCACAGCAACACACCAAGGCACTTCAATGACCCCTTGGGTTGCTTCGGTGCTGATTCCATGAAGCTCCGAGACAGGGAGAGGACATGGAAGAAACCTCTCCAGAAGTCAGTGTCAGATGCAGACTCCAAAGGTTCTTGCAGTTTTCATGATCCTGCTGAGGACCATCACTGAAACAACCACCTCAGGGCTGGTTAGAGCAGAACCCTGGAGGCAGAGTCCAGAAAAAAAGGCCATGTGAAGGTGGAACAGATTCCAAGCAGGTCTACGAGGAGAACCTTTCATTAGAGGCTTTCAGGCTCTACTTACCCAAGGGCTGTGCTCAGGGCTTGGCCTTTCTGTTGCATCAACCCAACCCAGGCTTTTCTCCCCTGCATTTTGCCTTTGTCTGCCTGCAATCACAGCCTCCAAGGATCTGCTCTGAAGAGCCCCTGGGGAACCTCGGTCAGTAACAGCCCTCAGTGGGACCCATTACTGCTTCAAGTTACATTGAGTTTTGCCTCTAACTTCCTGAGCAGTTTGTTCAAGCTTCTTTTAATACCAGAAATTCTTGAACTCAGCACCAAATACTCCATGGAGCTCATTAAAATACAGAAAGCCCTAATGAGCCATCTCACCTCTAATTTTCCCCAAGTCTTCAAGACTTGTTCAGCTAATTGGAGCTTTTTCAGAGTGTAGTTAAGGAGGAATATTTCATCCTGTACCTCATAAAAATCAATTTCTATGTTAAGCAATATTTTGTAGTACTATTCAATTTAGAGAAAAGGCGATAGCAGTAACTCCAAGTGATATTGATCCAGAGTGTCTTCTCAGCCTGTCTGCACAGGCAGGAGAAGGTGCTCCTTGAGGTCTGACACTGTGTGGACAACTTTGCTCCTCACCTCCCAAACCTCCCCATTCCTGGCACTGGCCACCTGTGTCTTGGTTTGGTCAGGACAGGGTTAATTTGGTGCAGCCAGGATATTCCATACCATGCTGACATCATGCCCAGGGACAGTTCTGCTTCCGGGGGTGACTCGCAGTGTGCAATTGATCTGCTTGGGACCATCTTTTTGTCTATGCCGTATTACTCATTTATACATTTCCTTTTCTCACTGTTGTTATTGCTGTTGTTGCTGCGATCATTTCATATGTGTCACTGTATTAAACTCTCCTTAACTCAAAAAGGAATTTTAAAACTCTTTTCTGCCCGCAGTGGCGGGGCAGCGGCAGCAGCCACATAGCTCAGCTGCCGGCAGGGACTGAACCACCACAGCTTTAGTAAACCACTACATGATCACAGTACCCATGATAGAACCATAACTCCATGGTTTCTATGGATTCTCTCATAGAAACCCTTATAGAATCCATCCTAGAATCCGTTCTAGAACCCCCAAAACCACTATAGAATCCACCATAGAATCACAGAATGCAACAGAGATTCCATCAAATACTCATAGAATCCATTAGAAAATCCCAGAATCCATCAAGGAATCCATCAAAGAATCATAGAACCTGTCATAAAATACATCAAAAAATCCATTTTAGAAACATAGAAACCACCATAGCGTCACGACATAGAGCAGATCACATCCTAGAATTATCGCATCGATCATACACTCAGAGAATCCATCACAGAATCCATCATAGAATCTTACAATCCATCACAGAACCCATCATGGAATAATGGCATCCTTCATAGAATCCTTTCCATTATCATAGAATCCACCAGAGCTTCATTGGGTCGATCATAGAATCCATCCAATAATACATTCTAGAATCCTAAAGCTCATCGAATCCATGATAGGATCCTGGTATTCATCCCCAAAAGCATTAGAGAATCTGTCAATTCATCCTGGAATCCATTTTGAAGACATCATAGAATCCAGTCTAGAAGCACTGAATCAATCACAGAAGCACAGAATTCTTCATCTCTTCATAGCATCAAATCCATCCTAGAATCCATCCTAGAAGCATCAAATCCATCCAAGAATCCATCACAGAATGCATCAGACAATCCATCAGAGGAATCCAGCATAAAATCCATCCCACACTGCATCAGAGAATTTATCAAGGAATCCATTCCAGAATCACAGAATGGATCAAAAAATTCCATCCTAGAATAAGAGAATCCACCATCGATTCCTGTAGAGAACTATAGATTGTATGATTTGATGGTGCGTTCTATGACTGTATGATGGCTTCAATGATGCATCCTGTGACTCTCTGATGGAATCTGTGATGGAATCTAGCATGGATTCTATGGATCTACAATGGATACTAGGATTGATTCTCTCTTTACTTGATGAATTCTAGCATTCTAGGAAGGATTCTGGGATGGATTCTAAGAGGGACTCTATGATTGTAGGATGGATTTGATGATTCTAGGATGGAACCTATTCAGTGGTTGTAGGATGGATTCTGAGACACATTCTAGGATTCTAGAGCGCATTCTAGAATCAATTCTCTGATTCCAGGATGGATTCTACGGTTCTAAGACGGATTCTGTGATGGATTCTGTGATTCCATAGCATTCTCTGATGGGTGCTGTGATTCTAGGATGGATTCTGGGATTCCAGGATGGATTCTATGATAGCATGATGGATTGTGTGATGGGATCTGTGATGTCTTCTATGGAGGATTCTATTGGAGATTCTCTGAGGGAAGACGGAATTCTCTGTTGGATCCTGTGACGGATTCTATCACACACTAACGCAGTTGAGGATGGATACTATGGTTCTATCATGGATTCGGTGATACTCAAATGGAGTTATGTATGGATTCTACCATTTGATGATGCGTTCTATGACTGTATGGCGCATGTATGACTGTATGCAGCCCTGTTTGCTGCCTGAGGTGCTTCCAAGCTGGACAGAGGACAGCGCTGCCGTGGCACGCGGGGGTTTTCATCCTGCGAGACGCTGCCCACGGTGTAACTCTCCCTGCTTCAGCTCACCCGCAGCCTTTCCGTGCAATTTTGCTTTCACAGTAT
>JAVSBS010005383.1:0-69271 GCA_033124195.1 Coracias cyanogaster
TGACCTGTGAATGAGTCACAACCCAGCAGAATGTTTTGGTTTTTTCTATTGGCTTCATGTTCCAGAGTCAGAACCTGGCTCACCTGTGTCTTTGTGGCTCTGCCCTCACCCAGGTGGTCATGGTTGGGGTGGTGGGTGAGGCCAGGGTTATATTAACCAGAAGTCTGGTGGGTGTAGCTTCTGTTTGGGGCTGGTTGCACCTTGCTAAGCTCTCTCAGTGGTGTCCTTCCAAGTGAAGGGCCACTGAGGGAGCCATCTCTGTTGTGTCCAGCAGGCCATGCTGGCACCACGGTGGGCAGTGGAGGCACTGGGCCCACAGGAACCTATGGCAGGGTTGTTTGAAAGAAGACTTGTGAGGGGATGTTGCTGAGTTCAGTGCTGGCCTGTGTGATCAGGCAACTGAAGGCAGCATAAAATAATGATGGCTGAACGAGCACAACATGTGTACACATCCTTTTCTTTGGAAGAGATTGAGTGGGCTCTTCCACACCTCCTCCTATTTTTTTTTCCTGTTTGAGGACAAATACACTCACCCTTCAGATACCTCCATAATTTTCAGACTGTGTTTTGTTCTAACATATTTCTTCTGGCCTCTGTTCCCATCATTTATGACCTGACACCCTCCCAATAATGGAAAAACTTTTTCCAACCAACATTTTCCTCCTGCATATACTATTTTTCAGCTAGAAAACAGATTTACCAAAGCCATAGAGAATGCCTGCGGCAGGTGGGATATCCAGCTGCGGCCACAGTCCAGATCTTTCATGGATAAAGACAGACATCCTGTGGGCTGTCCCCACTGTCTCCAGTCCCATCTCTTGCAAAATCTGTCTCATTTGTCCAAGGCCTGAATACTCCAATGTAATCCCTGAATACTCCAACTGTGGGTGCAACTTCAGAGTCTACCTTAGACACACTCGGGCCATGCAAGAAAATCTGTTGTAGAGCAAGTGGAAGAACAGCATCTTCCCCCTTCTCCAGACATGCTGGAAGTGTCAGCTTTATCTCACCAAAATCAGGCAGTGGTGGGACTAACTAGTAATTAGGAAATTGATGCTAAATATTTTTATTGCTGCATTTGACTGCATTGAAATGGAAGTAAGAGCATAGCAATAGCTTAAGCCCTAGCTAATTCAATTACGTTTAGCTGTGCCAGAGTCTCTTACAGCTATTTTCCAAAATAAATTCCAACCTGTATATACACAGAAGGCTAAACTGTTTCTTTGAAAGGAAGATTATAGTTTTACTTGTAGAGATCAAACAGGATATATACTCTAGTGAAAACCTTTCCTGAGCAACTCAGAGTCAGGGCAAATGCAGAACCATCTCATGGAGAGAATTTCCCACCACCTCATATTATCACTTAGTTGGAAACTGGAGAAGGGAGGGGAAAAGAGCCTTTAATAACTGCCTAGCTCTAAAATCAATTTCAGTGCTCCAGACAGCTTGTAAACACACAATATGCTTTAAAAAGGATTGATGCTGAGGAAAGAGAGGTGCACATTTTCCCGCTGTTGAAGTCAAATAAAGCTTTTAAATAGCTTCCATTTACAAGGGTGCATATATGGCTACAGCCTTCCTCTGGCTGAAGATGAGGGATTTGATTCTCAGCTCTGTTACACACATTTAAACCAGGAGTAACTCACTGAGAATTGACCTGGTGTACATTTGTTATGAGAAAAGAATAGGAAAAAGTCTTGTATTTAAAAAATTCTAACAAGGACATAAATTATGATGATTTACACTTTTGGGCCAGCCTTTTAAAACCACAATTGATTGATGAAGCCTCACAACATGCCTGTGCTTCAGTAAGTACTATACTCAGTTTGCAGATGGTGGCTCTGAAGCACAACATTTTTATATGGTTACAAGCCCAACAAATGAATTAGTGGCAGAGCATGAACCAACTGCAGGTGGCTATACCCAGTCATACAGCAGTGCTTTGGGACAGCATTTCCTCCTTGAGGTTGCTCAGGACAGGCCAGTCTGACTGACTGAATAAGGTTATAACAACACCTGAACAGAGTGAAAATTTCTGCGGTTTTTTATCTCTTTTGGCTACCGAAAATCATGACTTAGCATTGTCATGGTGCTGCTGCTTTCATACTTGCATGGTGTCATACCTCATCCCTCCAAGACCCATGGCTTTGCTTAATAATCCACACTCCATTTAAGTCGTTGAGGTAGGAGTTGAAAAACTATACCTAGTAGTAGGTTTACAAAGGGTAATGGCTGCCAGCTTCTCCTGGGGAAATTCCAGTTGGAGTTGAGAAGAAAATTCTTTACAATGAGAACAACTAAACATCGGAATAGTCTCCCAGGGGAAGTGGTGGATTCCCCTACATTAGACAGTTTAAAGACTCATCTTGACAGGGTGCTGGCCCATCTTACTTAATACTTTTTTTTTTTTTTTTTCTTTTTACCTTGAAAGGTTGGACTAGATGATCCTTGAGGTCCCTTCCAACCTGGCTTTCTATGATTCTATGATTTAGAGATGCTTGTCTGCTCACCAGGTTCAGTAAGGCTGTCTTGAAGGACTAGCCAAGACTAGAAACAGATGCCACTGATGACTCACAATATACATTTGCAGGACAGAAAAGATCAGTGGTAGGGGCAGAATGCATGAAGAGAATGAAGAGTATGACAGTGATGGTTGTCATGCAGGGGACCTAACTTAGATGGAGCAGGGGGAGTACACTGGAGAGAAGGTGTGGAGGGCTGAGGAAGAAAGTGCACATAGAAATTCGGAGCCGAGGATGCGCAGCTGGGAAGGAGATGGTTGGTGCAACCAGCTATTTGGCACTAGACAAAAAAAATTCCAGTCAGAACTGCAGAAAATGTTTATCAATGTCCACTTCAGCTGTGTCTGCAGCTTTTCCAGCTGTCTGGAGACTCTGGCTGAATCCTCTTGGCATTTTTTCTTGAAGGCACCAAAGTAGAAGAGGGAACAGATAGCACCTGCATTTTAGTTTCCCCTGGCGGATTCTCAGAAAAGACACATTATGCTCAGTGAAGTTACCACTGTGTTGGCAGAATAAAGTGGGCTCTCAGACTTGAACCATGTTTCCATCAGACATCATGCCTTGAAGATTTCTGAGCACATTTCTTGCTAAGGCTTTTTTCTTGCATGTATGTAACGCTGCAGAGACCTTTGTCTGTGCTTTTGTGACAAGCTGATGGTGTGAGGAAAAAAAGAGCCAGAGCTCCACCAGCTCCTCAGTTTTCTGATCCCAGCCTCCCTGAATACAGCTGGAGAAGGCTTTCATGTGTTGATAGCTAAAGGGCATTAACCCTAATGCACCTCCCAAACAACCCTTCCCACCATTCTCCTGAAAAGACTGCTCAGGACACACTCTTCAAGAGGGAAAATTGCTGTTCAGATAGACTTTCCCCGGGATTAATGTTATGTCTACTGTAGATGCATTTCCCTGCTGCTAAACTACAGCGGCAACGCATCTTTGCAAGTATTCACAGACACCTGCCTGCAAAGCAGTGCTTTGCACAAGCTTAGTAGCTTTTCCCCATCAGCAAAGCAAACTGTTTGGTTGCAGCACACAGCTTTAGCTGTAGAACTGCATTGCTTTTAGGACTTGGTGCCAGTATAGCTAGACAGTCACAGTTCACACCTCCTCACACCCCCGAGCAATGTCACTTGGTCAGCAAAAAGCTTGTGGTTAGCGCTGGCCAAGTAGTGTGGCTGGTGCTGGCCCTGGTTCTACAGCGTGTGTGCATGAGGCACTGCTGAGCTCTTCCTCGCTGAACATGCTCTAAAGCCACATTAAATAACAAGCAAAAGTTACAGGTCAAAAGTCAATAAGAAAATGACAAATTATATTTCTGGTCTGCTGAGTCAGCGAAAGGAGATGGGTAAGAAGGGAGTTGGGACTTTTTTGTTTTCTCTGAGGATCATCTCTTGACCAGGATAATAATTGCTGGCAGATTGAAAAGTCCCGTTGGGCGGATTGGAAAGTCCTGAAAAGGCCTGTTTGGGGCAGATTGGAAAGGAAGAAATCTGAGCTGAATATGAAGCTGCTTGATAGCTTCATAAGACCACTTACTATCAATCTCATCCTCTTAGCAACTCTATGAACAGCAGGGCATATGATTGAATGTTTTTCATATAAACGTTGTGAAATAAACTGCACTCCATTTCCTGCTGAGGCTTCCTTCAACAGTAAATGTCAGTGTGCAAGATAAAACAGGGGCTGAGATCCACTCCAGATCGCGGCATCTCCTGCATTTCAAACGTACGGAGAGCTGCCTTTCTACAAGCTACACAAGATTGAATTCATCACACTTTCCAGCACACTGCTAAGTAAAACAGGAGACTGACATACTACTAATAGTTGAATCTTCTTATAGCAGCCTCATCTGTTATCACATCCTCCGCCATCGTCCAACTTCTACTCCTACCTCGCAGTTACTCTGGCCCTCGTGCTCTGTTTATCTTGCTCTTCCTCTCCTGACTCTATACCTATTTCCATACTTCTCACTTTCCTGGGTTCAGTTTGCCTGCTGACCCTTGATTCCACCAGCTCATGCAAGCTGTCAGTAAAAATCACTTCTGCCATGACACAAGCCAAAAGTTGCAGATGCCCTTCATGGGATGCCACCACAGGTAACATTCCTGGCTCTGCACTGACTGACTGGCATGTTTGTCTGGCTGTATGTCATGGTGCAACTCTCTGCAGTCCTCTGTGCCTCAGTTTCTTCACATATGGGAAGAAGAACCTATAACCTGTTGCCATATTCAAATGTCACATAAGGCAGATGCTTGATTCTCTCTGTGTCTTGAGGCCTACTAAATAAAAAGTCTGGGTTTGGTGGAAATGGCTGGTTTCACTGGGAATTTGCATGAGCAGAGTCTAAGAATGAATGAAAAGGCATTTAGGATTTAGTCCAAAGCATCTGAGTATGTCATTAAATCCATCATAGCACAATTTGTGTGGTTAAGGAATGGGACAGGAGCTCCAGGCCTGATCTGGAGCAGTGTCTGAGGGACCTGAGGAGGGAGGGAGAATTTAATTCTAGGTAAGATCACTATTAACTGCCACACTGTCGTAAGGCTTTCCAGAAAAGGAAAGGGGAATGATTACCGAGGGAGAGCAGGAGCCACAAAACAGCACTTTTATTTTTCAAAACCTTCCAATAGCTTGGCAGAGCAAATGACAACAGAAGTTAAAACAGCATCTTCCAATTTCCATTCTTTACTTCCACACAATTCTTCTATATAACTGCAATTAGGATATTTATTGCCCTGTCTTGTGCTTTTTCAACACAGAACACCAAATGGTTTGGTAGCAGATAGGAAAACATGGCTCTTATCTCCATATAAATATAGGAGTGCATCCCTTTTCAGGACTAGACCCAGGTATTTGTGATGCTCATAGCCACCATTGTGCTACTACCTAAATGCCTTGCATTAGTGGATTTCTCCTTGCATCACTTGAGTGAGGAGGAATTCAGTGTTGAATTACTATTCCCTTCATCTTACAGAAATTAAAGCATTGACCAGGAGCACGTAGGAAACCTGTGCAGACCAGAAACCTCAATCAAAAGCAATGTGGACACGAAAGCTAGGAACAGGAGCCAAATCTGCCTCCCCACGTACCTCTGCCTAGTACCTACAGGGACCAGATTCCCCTGAGACTGTTCCCTAGCCAAGCTCACATGAACAAGATTTCAAACCACTACACAATAATCTCAGAGTCATACCGAAATCTTTAGCTGACAGGAGCTGAAGAAAATACACAGCTTCAAAGCTGTGAGCGACATGAATTTACACCCGCTGAGAATGTGGCCCAATCCATTCACTGCATCCAATTACACAGACGATAAACCACTAAAATTGTCAGATATTATATATCTTTAATGTAAGATCAAAGCAATCTTCTAGACTGTAAGATCTTAGGGAATTTCTCTCTATTGGTTTGGTAAGAACAAAAATTGTTAGTGTGAGGCAAGGATTCTCTTTTTACAGTATTGCTACTAAATTTACTAGAAACAGGGAATTTCCTTTGTGAGGAAATGTGTTCTCATGAGAAACTACTTACAAAGAAACTTTCCTCCAGCCCTTTATTTCCATCAGCTATCATTCACAATCTCCTGGAGAAGATACTGATTAACAGCAGCTTTCCCAGACCCATGTAAATTCTGGCTAGGGAACAATAGTACCAGGCCCCAGCTCTTAAGGTGATTTGACCTCTCAGCTTTAGGCCAAAGGTATTGACAAAGCTTACTTAAATTATTCAGGTCACAGATTTTCTCCCTGATAAAGACAAACATGATTTCAAAAAGAAGCTTGGAAAATCTGGCTCTAGCTTAAGGTGCATAAAGCAGGAGTTGATCAACCTCCAAACATAACTAGCCTTCCTGTAGCAGCGTGTCCATCCAAGTGTTAAATGAAGACAAAATGGTGAGTGACTAACATCCCTGCAAAGTCAGTAAATAGTCCTACACCCTCCTTCTCAAAACTGTACGCCAGCATTTTGGGCCCCAGAGACACCAACGGTAAAATTCTCATTGATTTCAGCAGCACCATGACTTCACTTAAGGAATTTAGATGATTCATGTGAAGATCACACACCTAATCAATGGCTAAAGCAAAATAAGAACTCCATCTGTGTAGGAGGAGGTGCTTTGATGACATGATGATTTACAATTTCAGTGCTTTGCTGCTCTGCTTCTGGTATTGAAGGGATTGTGTAATCCCATTTTTTCTCTCTTAGAAACCTGTTCTGTGTTAAAATTGTTGTTAGACTGTTGTAGTTGTTTGCCTCTCACATGAAAATAGGGCCTTTTTAAAAAAAAAAAATAAAGAAGGACAGTCTGTGTGCCTGCTTCTCTTCCTGTGGGAATTTGATCAAATTTAGCTTTACAAATGTAGTATTTCCATTCAGAAGAGAATCCAGAGATTACGTGTATGTGATATCAGTTGCTTTGTTTCAGAACCTCAGGAAACAGAGGCTCCATTTTCCAGCACAAAGACTCTTCCTCCTTAACTAAAGAAGCACTTGAAACCTTTTCACAAAACTTCTCATCTTCTCCCTGCCTGAAGGCTTTCCAGCCATCTCTGGCTCCAGGTCATGTCCTTCTAGTGTCTTGTCAGCTTTCAGATTGTCTCACCTTTTCATTCCTATTTTCCTTTGCACTTGCTCATTATCTCTCTCCTTCATTCTCAGCAATCTAGTCCTTGGTTTAGGTAAATGTCAACTTTTCTCTCTGCTGGCATGAGATGATATTTTAACATTTATGCTCTTGCTTTGCCTCAACTCATAATTACAATGATCCAATTAGCTATTTCATTAAAGTCAATGGCCAGACTGCTAACAGAAGCTCTCTTTTAGTATAATTTAACACCAGCATACCATGCAATGAAGGTGCCCAGCACTTAACATATGCCAACATCAGCTGAAATGATACCAGTAAGCTCTGGATCTAACTGAAACCATTTGACACCACTGAGCTGAAAAAGAATGTTTTACACTGGTTGCTGTAGTTTAAGTATCCGGGACCAAGTATTCCACTTCCTACACTCAACAATATCACACAGGTTGTCTTAACTTCTGTTCCAGGTGTCTGAATTTGGAAGATTTATTTTACCTACTTCATGCCCTCCTGGTCCTAGTGGTGGCCCTTAGTCTGTCCGCTCATGGTGCTGGCTAAAATAGACTCCAGATTGTCAACAGATATTCCACCATCCATGAATAGCCAGCAATCAGCACTGCTGTGCCCATGACCTCCTTTTCCCCCATAAGATATACCACAAGACCCCTAATATGAAAGCTGAGTAGAGCAGTACATTTTAAATTACTATATTGATTCAGCACCTAGGAGAGATCCTTGAGGGTTATGGAAAGGCACTAAAACAGCTGAACTGTGGTGAGAATGAGTCTGACTAGTGACACACGTGCTGAAAGTTTCCTTGAAGGGTTAAGTTAGCACACATGGGAGAATAAGGGCCTTGGTATTTAACAGTTGTTTTAGTCTTTGCCTTTGCAAAAATGAATGACTCAGTACTGATAACAAGTGTGCTTTCTGAGGGACTTGGTATCCTTTTCTAAGTGTGGCCCATAAAGACCAAAGCTAATTTTACACAGACAAATAAGAATATTAGTGACCACACTGGGGTCTTGCTGTTCCCATGTGGGAAAGTGGAGCTGGGACAGAGAGCTGAGAAGCCCCCTGAACAGCTAAACTTTGTGTTCGTATTGCCTTCAGAAGGATGGAGAACCACCACCCACATGCCCTAAACCCCCATTAGCAAACTGTGTCCCTCAGGGCTCCAGAATCATCAAGTAGGTGGTGTGTACTAGTCAGGTGCTCTGCACCAGTGGTACCATTAAAGGCCATAATACTGTAACTGTATATCACCAATGTCTACACTAATCTCATCTGAAAAATCCTCCTTGGCATTTACAATCATTACAGTGACAAGTGTAAACCACTCTGAATTTATCCCGCTATTACATTGCATATGGTGTGGTCTATGGAGCAGATTTACTTCCCACAGAATAAACACACTGAATTTTCAATGGGACATGGTGTTTTTTTCTTCCTTTCCTGTGATGTTCTGTATAAGAATCTTTCAATGCCATGAAAGTATTGCCAAATTGCAGAAAGTCATGCGTATTTGAGACAGGCTATGTGAGCACTGCATGCACAGACAGAAGTGGCAGTTGGGGTGAGGGCTCAGTGTTTTGGCGGGGAGAAGGAGAACTTTGCTGTAACAAGAAACATTCCAGACATAAAAACTATCCTATTCAATAGATAAGTCTCCGTTGTTTACTACTTCTATTTTGTCATGCGTCCTATCTTAATGACATCTGTGCTGATGAGTTTTGCCATTAGATAGGATAGGATAATATCCCAATTATTAATTTTATAAGTAGTTCACCTTCGGACATAACCTTATACAGGCAAGTATTGCTTCCAGTGTTTCATATTTGCCCTTACTAAAGCTGAAGACTTTATTTACTCCTAGTAGGTGCTATAGGAAGGATGGAATCAGATTCTTCTCAGGGGTGCACAGTGAAAAGACAAGAAGCAACAGACACAAGTTGCAGTGAGGGAAATTTCAGCTATTTGCAAGGAAACGTTTTTCACAATGAGGATAGCTGAGCACTGGAACAGATTATGCAGAGGTAATCTGTGGTATCTCCATCCTTAGATATATTAAATTCAGCTGGAGGAGACCTCAAGCAAAAATGGCCCAACTTTGAATTAGCCTTGCTTTGAGCAGGTTGAACAAGAGATCTCTAGAGGTCCTTTCCAATCTATAGTAATCCCTGATTCTGAAATACGTTTGTAAGAAGATGTTGATGTCCAGAGTGCCTAGGCAAAGACCAATACTATTCATTTTAAATGGCATGGAAGATGGATCTGAAGGCTTCTGTATTTGAGCTCATGAGTTCCTTTAGCTTTAGAGTTAAAGAGCTACCAGGTTCTTCCCTTTTGGAAGGGAACATGTAATGTTCTTCAAAAAGCTTAAAAGAACAGCAAATATAACTGGATCAGTCAGCAGACTGACTCAGAATTTGGTTCTACAGCTGTTTTTCCAGAAGTCTTTACTCTGAGTTTTCCTGCCATTCAATGATGGAAAAGAAACAATCCATGTAACATATGTGTGTAGTCAAAGCTGCTTGAGCTTTGTCAATCATGCATTCATAGAAAAAATATCATGATAGATGGAGACACAGTGACAGAAATTGTTCAGCTCATAATTCCAATGATAACTTATTTATGGACAGTTTGCTAACAGGAGAAAAAAAAAGAAAGCTAACTTTTATCAGAGAAATTATTGATGGCAAATTACTCTCCCAACTCTGCCTATTCCTTGTACTCCATTAATGTTACCTTACCTCACTGCTTGGAGGCAAGAAGACTAATGTATTAGCCAGGCTACTGTATTAACTGTCACTCAACAAATGAGCAAATAATTATATTTTCAAACTGCAAGCAAACCACCATAAGTAAAGCAATCCTCAGGAACATGCACATGTAGCTGTCATGTGGCTCTTGGCATGTCTGCAAACAGAACTGTCGCTGTTTAATTTAAAGTTAGTGTTATCACTTTTATGGTGGACACACGTTCCCTTTTTTTCTTAAATAAAAAGCTACGTTCTTTTCCTGTAGCTTAAATCTGCACAAATATCTGTAATGATGTCACTAGGCCATTAAGGCCTCAACAACTACACTCAAACCAAAACTATAAACAAGTCTGGTTTCCTATTTTAAATGCACCTGTTCTGTATAAGCCATAATTACAGGAGGACTTCAAATATTACAAACACTCTTACTCAGTCCTCCGCTAAAACTTGTTTAATGATGCCAAAAAGCATGAAGTTATATCCTGCGACAGAATGCACTGTAATCTAAAAGAGAGCTGAAAACAAAAATAAGAAACTCAAGAAGGTGTCTTCATTGAGTACATGGATCAGACAAAGATCTGGATGTGACCTACTTTAAATCAATTTTCCTCACAGGATCCTGGTTATTCCTGGGCTTCATGACATTCTTGAACAGGGGTGGGACTACCCACCATCTGAGCATCAGGGTCTTTGAATACAGGTTTACGCTGAGCTCCAAAAATTGCGCCAAAATATTAATCTATTGAACCATGTATTCACAGCGTTGCAAATAATTCTGAAGGGCTCTCAGTGCAGTTGGGGTTATGATTTCAAACTCAAACAGAACAGTGATCTAAGAACCTACCTGATACTCCTGAACTTCATTTCTTATCAGTGGATCATCATTGTCATCTGTTAGTTTCTTCTGCTTCACATTGCACATTTGGCTTCTCTTTCTCCCAGCTAGTTCTCTGCACAAGTCCACTTCTTTTCATGAGACAACAGCTTTTCCAGGTGGGACCTAAATTACCTCCAGCTCCTTATGGCATCCCTGTCACTGGCCGGCAGTGGATTCCTAAGAAAGAGAAAGAACTGAGTCACCACGTGCTGATATTTGCCCAGCTTCTGTAAATTGTCATCTAGGAATTCCTGACCCAGACATTGTGTCTATGTGTTTAATAGTCTTTACTAGATATTTTCTTCTATGAATCTGCCTAATCACTTCCTGAACCCATGTGAACTTTTAGCATCTACAGAATCCCGCGGGAAGAAATTCCACAGCCTAATTATACAGCACACAAGGGACTGTATCATTTTCTTTGCTCTGGACCTGCAATCTGCAGCCTGCTATTTTCATTATTATTCCCTAGTCCTTGTATTGGAAGAGGACATGGAGAAAACTCTCCTCTTTCACTTTCTCCACATCACTTGGGTTTTAAAAGGCACTCTTTAAAATTCCTCCTCTGCTGTTCCATTTTGAGGGAGAGGAATCTTAGTCTTTTAATCATCCCTCACACAGTTATCCCTTGCTGTGTCACCCGTTCCATGCCTTCCTGTTGTACTGAACCTCTTTGAGCTAGACAGGACACAACTTCATACGGCCATGAGGATATGAGCGCTGTGGAGTAACACAGGTATGACCAAGTTCTCTCTTATGTCGTCAAATCATTTTTCCAACATCTGATTTGTATTTTTGCCCCCTATGGATCAGCACAGTCACGTTTTCATGCAAAGTCTTATTCTACCCTGAAAACTTTGCTCCTAACTGATAATAAACCACTGCTCTGCACATGCTCAAACTTCTCTTCATCTCCACAGATCTATTTAATACATATAATTCCTTCATTTAGTTCACCTGATCTTGACCCAGTGGTTATTCTTGCATGTTGATCTTGCAGAGTGCTAGATGCTGTCTTCTGTCCCCTAAAAAAAAAACCAAAAAAACCCTGCACTTTTTTGGCAGCTACAGAACTCTGATAGTTCTGTACTCTGATAATTCCACAGAACTCTGGTAGCTCTGTAGGTAGTGGAACATTTTTTTTCATAGAAGAGATGTGAGCACCTCCAGGAGGGCTTAAAATTACTGGCATGCTGTACGGAAAAGGATGAAACACCACCTGCAAAACCCACCCAGAAACGTTCACCTGTGTAAACCCAAAACTTTCACTATTCTTTTCTATTGAGCATGTGTACAAAGAAGGTTTTTATACACCTTTCCCCGTGCAGACATGCACTTCTAAGAAGTGCAATTGCAACATCTGAAATGGATGAATGAAATAAGGATTCCTGATTTGGTTGTCTTGCATGGTTCATAACAGCCAGGACATAGACCTGCCCCATCCCTGAATGAATCAGGAAAACATGAGATGTGCAAGCACCCATCCAGAAGTATGACTGGGTCAAGTTTGTCCCTCTGATTGTCTCCTTGCCCACTGGTGGCAATGGGAGTGAAAACACACACAAAAATTCAAAAATGCACAGTTTTTGCGAGAAAAAAAAAATCAACAATAAGTCTACCCAGACTGAGTAAGCAGGATGGAGCCCTGGGTGTTCTTCCGCTGAGCTTCACCTTCTGTCATTTTCTTCAGCTGCTCTGTTTTGTTCACTGCCCTGTTTTTGTGAAATCTGTTAAAAAGAACGTGTGGCACAAGCAGCGATGGATTCACTGAACCACAAGGCAGGGTGACCACCTGAGAACCCCTTCAGCTGCATGACAAGTATTAATGTGGCATTATTCTAAGAGCCTTCTTTAAATGGATGCCACCACTTTCCTCATAGCTTCTCTGAGCCTTTCAGTCTATGGAAAACAATCGTTTTATCATACTATAAAGACAAAATCCTTGAAAGATTACAGCTTAAGCTTATTATCCAGGCAGACATTTCAATGTTTTGCAAAGGTGTGATATCTATAAGACCCACCTAACCTTAGTCCTTTATATAAAACACAGAATGAAGCTTGGCTGAAGATTAACCTAAAAATGGTCAGACCAAAAGTGGAGCAAGAATTCTTCCTGAACTCCTTGAGTACCTTTGTGTACTGTACTTCAAATGCAATTTATACTGGAGCATACAGAGGTTATGATATTGCAGCCATTCTGGATACAAATTTGCCTAAAATTTGGGCTACTGACCATGCAGAAGGCTCCAGCCCAAACTGTGCTGGCACTGTAATTCTGTGATCAGAAAACGGACAAAGTAAATTCTCCAAATTCACATTTACTAAGTTAAGGGTTGCTTTTTCTCCTGATACTTTGGCAATAGTTCATTTAGATCATGGTTATGGATAGCAATGGTGAGGGGGAGTGGGGCATGAGTCCCAGGTTCACAGGAATTGCACAGAGATTTTTAGGTCTTTCAATAGAAAGGCGACTCGTTTTTCAAAACACCTCAGATCCATAAAATATTTCAGAATTCTAGGCTTTTCTGTCTACATCTGCTGAATGGAGCAATGAATTTGGTGAGCTCAGAGAATCCTGGAGGAAAGTCTGCCAAAACCACTGAGCTGGCAAAGATTTTGCTGAGGACTTCAGCAACTTGCAGCTGGCCGAAGACCTGCTATTTATCTAATTTACTGACAACAGTGTTATGTTATTTTCCTTCTTCATGCATCATGCTGAAGGATACTGTAATGTACTTGGGCTGTAGCCCTATGAAAGAGAGCAAGGATTTGATTTGTTCATCCTATGTCTTCCACAAAACTCTTGTCAACAGGTTTCCACTCGCCCCAAAAGCAAATGGTTCTAGTAGATGTAAATACTAGGTTAACTAGTTTTTTGAGTGCCTGTAGGTTCCAGGTCATACAGCACAACGTATTCATGGGATTTCCACTGGGATCTAACAAGTAAAAATACTTCAGAAATTCTGAATGCTCTGAACTGAACTTAGCTGGACATTAGCCAGTCAGTCAGGAGAAACTGAAGTCCTGGAAAATACAATTATCTTATCCAACTCTTCAGAGTGTTTACTGAAGGCTGGAAGCCTGTCTTCATTTCTTTTTTCTGGCTGAGAAGGACATAGGAGCCTATATCTGTTATCCATAAAAGCACCCTCATGACTTCTACCCTTTGGATAAGGTGAGGGAGCAGCTCCATCCACTGCCTCTGTTGAAGCTGTTACACATTACAGAAAAAAAAAAAAAAAAAAAAAAGACAATAACCCCAAACTAGATTCACTCAACACAGAGATAAGAATGAAAATGAATCACTAATTCAGTGAGAAGTGTATTCTTCTAGGAGGGAAAGATTTTGAGGCTCCAGCTCCTCTTCAGAAGACTATGTGTTTTATATGTTTGTGTGATGGACACTTCATCTCACATCTCAAGTCTTCCCCACTCCAACACTGCACCAATTACCTGCCAATCAGACTATCAGATTAGTACACACACTTTTTTTGGATGCCACCTCTGGTTTCCATAGAAACTGTTTTAAGCCTCATCCTCTCTCAATTAGAACTTTTTATAATTTCCCCACCCTTATGAAATCGTTTGTGGTTCCCATGGTAATCACTGAAAATTGGTTATCTCTCAAGTATTGCTTCTTAATCAGAGGCTTCAGCAACACCAATGTCCTGCTGGAGCAGTAAAAGGCACAAGAAGGTTCTAATCCTCTTTTTGAGGGAGGATTTACTCATCCATAAGGCAATATACCACTGAGTCTCCTAACTCTGACATCAAGGTTTTGGTCACTGTAGACTTCACTATATTCACAGAGCATGCTATTGATTGCAAAGATCAAAGATCAATTTGCACACAAATTTACACTTATTTTGCCCTATATGGTTCCTTAGGTCAAGTTATCTCAACCAATTTTGTAGGAAAATTCAGGTGTCCTTTGCTAAATTTAGCTCCTGTCCAATTCCCTTTTCACTGGACCACCACACCGTGCCCTCTCATGCAGAACAGGTGCCAATGGTCCAAATGCCCCTTGCACGTGCATTTCATGTTCAAGTGTTTAAAATACCACATAGTCAATGCAACCTAAATATATATAAATATATATACAGACAAACCACCTTTGTCATGCATTTCATACACCTTCCTTCAAGCCTAGATAGCAATTTCCATCACTGCAAATATATGCCAATCCATGATAACATGTCCTACTCCAGTCGCAGACGTAGAAGGCTTGCTTTGACACTAACTGCAGCAGTGTAGCTGATCTCAGCCCATTTTTTTCAAAAAATCAGCCCACACTGCTCTTCCTCTATGACAGTGCTACTTGTGTCCTGCTCTGATCCTTTTATCGAGGCTGAAAAGCAAGACGTGCAGATAGTATCCTCTGGCCTTTCTGACTCAACTCCTACATTTCAGCAAACTTCTGTCTTTATCCATCTGTGATGTTACTGGACATCTTTTCATCAAAGCACTAGTTGTACTTGCCTCTTGCAGCTGATTCCGGAGTTCTTCCCATATTGAATGACACAAAACAAATTAACTATGTTTCAAATTTTGATTTAATATAAGATACAGATATGCACATATGTCTACTGGATGTACAAAACATAACTTGATGTGGTAAAATCCCATCCTCTCCTGTTCTAGTGAAGTCAGGACTTCATCTAGGAGTTTCTAGTTGAGAGGGAACTACTGGAACCTGCTATCATTATTTCCAGCCAGCAGCTGCAGCATTGAGTTCCTCCTTCCTCTTTGCAATAAACAACATCTTTTGGAAAGATCTACTCTTGACTGAAAAAAATTAACATGAAACAACACCATTTTTCCTCTACAACACTGTCCCTAGTAGTTAGTTACTAAATATATGTTCTTTTGCTTGCAGTAAAATATGCCACATAACACACATCGATCCTACAGAAATTACCATCTTGTGGATCCCTATGTGTTCAATTCTCTTTTGCTGCTGCTTCCTCAGCACAATATATAATCCCACCAAGACATCTCAGACATTTATTTTTTTTTCAGAAAGAATCACACTGTGTCTTTCAAATGTGGAATTTCTTTCTCAATGTGACATTATTACTCCAGGGTCTGGGCTGGTGGGATACAAACTCCGATGGGACTATATGAATATCATTATATACTGGAGATTACATGTGTGTTGGGAACTCTCCTCTAAAAAAGGGGAAAGCTGCCTGCAGCCCTGGAGAAAGGCTTAACTGATGGAGAAAATAATGGATAGTTAAGAGCAACCTTGTGCAGAATTTCTCCATTTTGTTAATCAGATCATGTTATCTCCCATGCCCACAGAAACCCACAGTTCATAGTTTGTTCATACCCCATGTCAGGAGTTGCTCTTTATGCAACCAGAAAGCTTCTTCAACATCCTGTTCTCTCTGTGGTTGACTACAGTCGGAGATTTGCCGTTAGAGAGAACTGTAATTAGTTTAGTCTATATATCTGGTAGGCTTTAGGAGCTGTTCATTAGTACTAAGCAGGGTTTCATTTTAATTTGAAGCCGTATATAAAAAAAACAGAATCCTAGAGCTGTTAAGACACATCAGAATTTAAAAGAAAGCTCCGTAGCCTTGTATTCAAAAAGGGAGGGCATCTCGAAGAATTTGACATTTTGGTGTGTCAAAAAGGTTAAATGAATACCTGATAATCATGTAACTGAACTCTGGCATCCACCTGATAACCAAGCAAAGGCATTTGGAACCTATAGCAGATCAAAGAGCAGCAAAAACATCTCATTCATATGTTGAAAAGCCAATGTGATGTCACACTCTTCAAGGGCCTCACAAACAAGGCCTCAGAAGGAACCAGATTGCCACAGAGGCTTGTTAGCAGCTTTATTAGACACAGACAGTAACCCCAGCTTGGAAAGAAAATACGAATAATAAATAAAATAGGATTATTTGGGTACTGGTCCAGAAAGTCAGTAACCCACGACAAAGAAAAAATATTTTTCCGCAAAACATCAAAGGTTTTAGCCGAGTCTAGGGTCTCCCCACAAACAACACACCTGATAGAAAGAGCATATCTCTTAGAAAAGGGAGTTTAATGTCAAAAAAATCTCCCAAGAATGTCAAAGGCTCCCAAGGCCAAGCTATCTGAAACAGAGAATTTTAATGCATTTATTTGTATCCTGACCGTGGGAGATGGGGAAGGGCTCTGTGGACATGCTGTATGTTTGTGTGTATATTTTACAGTGCTACGAAACCAGAAGTACCTTTGCAATGGTGGTATGGAAAGCTTGTGGTGGATCAAAGGTTTGCCTCCCCTTTCCACATTTTTGGTACAGCTCTTTGAAAATCCCTGTTAAAATGAACCCATTTATACAAAGGGAACTATTTGGTGCCCACCAAAAAGCTTAGCTTGCTTCTATCAGTACATCAGTCCTGCTTCCATCCCATCCTGAATTACTTTGCCCAACCTCAGCTTTACCCTCTTAGAAGTACTGCCCAGCCTGATGCAAATGGAAAATTAAAAAAGAAACTAGGGATTAGGAAATCAAACTTTTAATTAACGTCTTGAATTCTAACTGAGTGTTAGTTTCTTAAATTGCCTGTGTTTAACAGTGTAAGCATTTTCTAGTCCCTCAGCAAGGTTTGGAAATAAGAACTGACAGAGGTGAATGACGCAGTAGAATGTGCACCTCACTGACGTGAAAAAAGGATATTGCAGATATTGTTTACCTGGAGGTAAGTTTCTACAAGGCTGAATAAACAAAATGACAGTGCTCTGATTAGATTACTCTATTAGTTTGGCACTAAGCTTGCTTGTGGATCTCAGGCTTTTTCCGTGGAAAGATGTAGGCACCATAATACCTGCCTTTGATACAGGATCCCAGGCATCCAAGATCCAAGACCCAGCAGCTAGTACTGACTCCCTGTAGCACTGCACAGGGAGACTGGATTCCTCTGCATCCTCCTTTCATTCTTCTTTCACCCAGCACAGGGTACTGGGAGGGTTCCTCTGTCTTCTCACAACTGAAAGTCTTGAAGCCCCCCAACCCTCCGTGAAGAAGCAACATGGGTCCATCCTCTGAAAGACAGGAGCAGGGGTTTCTTTCCATTTTAGAGCATTGCTGTACTACTCACAGTTGTCATTTCTGTCTTATTTAACAGAGATGCTGGGATCAGTGCCACCCTCAAAGCAACAGGTATCTTGCCCATGTCCGTAACTCCAAGCTTCAGAAGGAGAGGTCTCTACCCCTTGTGTCAAAAGAAGAAAGGAGCACAATCTTCATTGAGCCATTGAACAAAAGCACAAGAAGGTTATAGTCTGCTCTGACTTCGTGGGAAAAGGTCTGGGCTCCTCTCACTGCATCTGTGCCTGTCAAATGTGAAATATATGACCAGCCCTTGGAGGAAGATCAGAACCTAGATCATCTGCTTCCCAGATACGGCAAGGAATTTATGCTTTTTTTCCTGGATAGTAGATGGACTTCAGTGCAGATTCCAGCAGCAGGAAACAAGAACAGAGCAGAACTTCAAGAACCAGGAAAATATAGGTATAAATACTCACTGACAGAAGATGTGTATGTTTCTAGTGGAGTTGAACAGGAAGTCATAAGCTCACAATATTGGGCTTGGATTCTTGCCTTTCATGTTTATATTCTTACTGCAAGACTCAGCTCCTACTCTTTTCACTCTCAAATATTATCTTCTGTAGTTAGTGACTCTGATGAGAAAGCAGATAACCTTTTATCCAGATTATCTTGCACCAACAATGCAAGAGAGGGAATAGGATTCCAAACGCCATTCTTAAGTCATCTTGGGTTTCACAGCTTCTATGAATTTCCCCGGTAGAAAAACCCATCTTCACTAGATTCTGCATTGTCTTAGCTGCAGCTGTAGCTAAAATCCTGCTATTGCAAACCCTGAGGTAAAATTCCAGTTCTGAGAATAAGTAAATGTGTATATACTTCCACTTAGTATGAGAGATTCTGTTCAAAATTGCACAGGTGACTTTATTTACCTCTGTGTCAGCGAGGTCAGAATCTCATCCAAAAACGTTCAGCTTTTTGTGTTGGCTAGCAAAATTGTTCACACTCTAACTAAATCTGCCTTATAAATCACTGTGACAGTCCTCATAATTCAACATAATAGGGTTCTTTGCAGAAAGAATTGTCTCTCAGCTGATGCAAGGGGATGGACAAGATAACCTAAGAGGAGTTTATGTCTATGAAAACCTCAATTCTTGACCCTTTTATTATTCCTCTGTGACTCCACCCATTCAGGAGCTGTTATGTCCTGAGCATTAAGGAGATTTCTCTCCATTAGCTCCCCAGATCCTTTTGCTAGTCAGTCAGTTAACACACTCTTTCTTTATATTCTTTGCTCCGAGACTCATTATTCTACATTTATCTGCACGAAACTGGGTTTGTCATCTTTTTGCCCAATTACTTAAGTGATCTAAGACCTTTTGTGTCTAACTGCATTGTTCTTCATTATTTACCTCTCCTCACCATTTACTGTCACCCAGAACTCTTGCTTTCAAGACTATCCAAGACATGTCTATAAATAATAAAGCATTTAAAGAGCCATGGTATAACACTCATAGTGAAGTGTCTTCTCAGCTGAGACGTGGAAAATAAACACACTTTCTGTGTGTTTTACACATCTTAGTCTGATGCCTTCCTGTCACTTTCTGCTACCTGCAGCCTTCAGATGTAAAAGGCACATATTGAAGCTGCCAATGCAAATGTTAATTTATGAGCTGACTGTCTCAGGGCCATAAATCAAAGGAATATTTTCCACCTAACTGGACTCCTTAGGTTGGAAAATAAGCTTATGAGTACATTGATGGCTGTGAGACTTAGCAGTTATGCTTGGTAGTTATGCAGAACCTTTCTGCTGACTTGATTGGCAGGGAACACGGGAGATGTTGTGACTTTCTTCAAGCTACAATTTCCCACCTAGCTGGAGAGCACCCTCTTCTCATTGGTATGGTATCTTCTGGGAAAAAGCCATGCTGGTCAAGCCAAGCCCTTCCTCATTCTCAGAGTAACATCTCTGTTAAAGGATAAAGGGATTGTAGGGAATATCAGAAGGACACTGAAGGAATGAAGAAAAGTTTGGGTGCACAAGGGAGACTGAAAGTGAGGAAAATAGTAGCAAGAGCTATGGAAAAGCTCAAGCGATAGGTAGGGGAGTAACTTCTCTCTGGCAACCAGAGAAGAGGATATGTTTTAAGGTCAATTATATTTCTTGCGAATGGATAAAAAGAGTTATTCTTACTTCCAAATGCACTCTTGTGTTCTGGGAGTGGAAAGCACACCCCTCCCATTTCTAAAGACAGGAAGAGTATAATCTGTCCCTCTCAGACAAACTCATTTTGGATGCCAATTCCATGGATGAAAGAGAACCAACAACATGCACACACGAACACCAGACTAACTCACCACAAATTCTGACAGCTTCAACCCTTACCCTTAGTCCCCCTATTCTTTGTTCTGCTCACACTGAGCATCATATTCAAATCAGGTTGCAAGGTCTTCCAGCACGGAAGCCAAGTCGTAACTATTAATTTTCTCCCCCTGAAACACCTCAGCACATCTTTTGCGAATTCAAAAATAAGAAACAAATAATCTTCACTGATACCTGTAAAGCCTGAGACCAGGCAACAACGTGAGTAGAGGAGAGTAGATGTTGGAGACACATCCACAGACACTGTGGTGACCAATAGGTGTGATCTTTTGCCATCTGCAGCAATTAATTTCATTCTTGATTCCTCCTCAATCTTCCACCAGTGAAGGGCACTTCCAAATGCTTCAGCAGGTATTTTCTGTTCCTTCCTTGACATGCTGCACAAAGCCATGATGATCACTCATGTGGTTATCAGTAGCAATATTCGAATGCCAAATGTTATAAAGTTACTGATGAAGGTGTTTAGGCTGCTAGAAATGCCTAGAACTGGCCAGTGCTACTGAATCATTGAGCCTTTCCACAATTTTTTAGGGCAAGGTGTGGAGATACAGAAGGGACTGGCAGATCCCAGTATCCGCATGCAGCATCCACTCACAACTGAAGATGGGTTCCCTCCCAACTCTCCTAATGGAAAAAGGAAGGAGGAGCAAAGCCCTACCCCTTTCTTCCCCTCCTCCCTTTTGCAGTTAGGGCTGGTAGAACACGCAGCAGAGACATGCTGTATCCCATTAAGGGTTGTAGTGGTAAACAGGCTCTTCAGCAACACCAGGGATAGTCATGTTCTCAAGTGCAGTAGCTAACAAACAGCCGAGACGTTTCTGGATGAGCAGTTCACAGAGGCTGCAACAGAGGCTACCAGTTTGGTCAAGCTTCCAACAGTTTGTCACCAGAGATTGCTCCTCCAAGCCTCTCACTACACTGCAGATGCTACTTACTGAGAACCCAGCTTCTACAGCACTAACATGCAGACAGATGACAACTGAGAGTCTGGGAGGGCACAAGGCATATGTATCAGGAGACCAGGGAATTTGCTGGTTACCTATTTGCATCCTCGGTCTCTCACAGAATTACAGAACTGGCTCGTTCTTTACTGTCATCCTTAACTGGTCTTTAGGAAGTACCAGTGTTGATTGACTATCCTTTCATTTTTCTCTGGCTCTTGGACAGAAATGCCCAAGAACAGATATTTCTTGAGCTGAGGCAGTAGATGTATACCTACCTTTAAAGGAATAGCATTTCCCTGCAAGCATTTCTCAGTGAAGCTTTTGCAGTTAAAGCAATTTCTTCCGGCATTTCTGCACTTCTTGTTTATCCTGCCTGTTGGAGCAGAGAGGATCATCACCATGCTTGGCTCCTTCAGGAAGTCATACAGGGGTCAGAAGCTGGGGAAGGAATTAAAATTAATTTAGCAGGCTTGGGAGAAAGGAGAACGTAGGGTCTTGAGGCACTGTTGGTGCTTCACCAGTTTCTTCTGTAGTGCCATTTTAGCTTCTTAAGCTCTAGGTGATGTCCATTATGAAAGCAAATGGGGGAGGGAATCTCAGTGCATATGCAAAGGGTGACTCCTTGCAAGCTTTCCTGCTGTTGATAAGGCATATTCAAGCTAATTTAACAAGCCTGATAGACTGAAGCATCAGCAGAATTTGAGCCTAGGAAGTCCAGAGCCACAATATAAACAGGTACTTGAATTAGGTTGCTGTGTTCTGCCACCTGTTAGACATTTTAGCAGCAGGCAATCCCACTTGAGTTTATGTGAGTCTGGGTCTTATATTTCCTCCTAGAATCAATTTCCATAATTATTCTCCAAATATTTACACTCTTTCCCTCTTTTTAAAATTACATTTGGTTGAGAGAGTTTTTCTATCACAAAAACATGAGTCTTTGTTAAAAAAGGTCAATTTATATAACATTGCTCCTTTTGCTCTTAATCCTTGCACAATAAAAATTTCCACTGGCACCTCACTGCTGCTGGCTGGCTTGGTACTCTCATAGGTTTACTGTTTCTTTCTTCTTCTTCTCATTCCATTAGAAAAGTTGGGATGGGCCTGAAATCCTTAGTAGTTTGAGTTAATTTGGGAAGAAATAGTGTCAAAAATTCCACCCAGAAATGATGGTAAACAAATGTTCAAGCAACTAATTTCTCCCTCTATATATTTCACTATGACAGATTCCCAGGACTTGTTACTGGTCAATCCCTACAGTACTAGACACATCAGTTACTTCAGGTGAAATTCATCTCAATTACCTTTACCTGTCCACAATGTAGATGTCTGCATCTGAGATTTTAACCTCCCATGGAGACCTAGTGCTGCTCCCATGGAGAGCTCGGGGTTCAGGATAGATCTGACCAAAAATATAGTGAAATATTCCATACCTTGATCTCCGTTGACCATGCAGGTCAGCTCTGGGCTATCAATAAAGGAAGTGAGGCTTTCTCAGGTGGAGATGGAGATGGCTGCATTGTAGATTAATAGGTTTAGCCATATGTATTTTAGCTAGTTGTACACTCAGTCCTGCCAACAAGGAGGTATATTGAGAGAGTAGAGCACACTCAGCGTGGATGACATCTTAGCAAGAGGCAGCATGAAGACTCCAATATACCCCGAGTATGTGCAAACACATCTTTCGGCAGCTCATAACTGCAATTAACAGGAATGGATTTTAATATGAGTAGCAGAAGGACTTCCCTGGCACAAGGGGGACCTCATGTCTGCTGTGGAACATCTGAATTCTTGACTTCGCAATATATCTCAGGACCTGGCCAAAACAAGCAGTTTTTCAATTTCCTTGCTACATCTTACAGCCAAGTCATTTTTGTTGAAATTAAGGCACAGGTTTTTAGGGAAAAAAAGAGTATATATATTAAAAAATGACGACAACAACAACAACAAACAAACAGAAAGAAGCAGCTCGGAAATAGGCAGACAGAGTATTTCCACCAAAACAGTTGTTATTCCATGATTGTATCAAAGTCTGGCAAAACTTGTGAAAAAAGGGGTCACATAGAGGTGAAAGTGTTAAGCAGCTTTATAGGCTGCACTGTAAACTCTGACTGTGCTTGTTCCTGAGTAAAGACTCAGCTAAGATTTAAAGTCTAACATTAAAACTACTTTCCCTTGCTCCTTCATCTTAAGAGTGGCTTTTCCATAGACAAGAGGTTAATAATAAGATACTGAAAAGAGTACAGAAGGTGATTGCATAGTTTAGATAAATCCAGGATTCACTGGTACACTATCATTTGTTGCTGTAATTGCATTCAAGTACATTTATATTCAATTGCCCAGGTTTTCTTTCACAGCACCTTTAAAATGTGGCTCCATTATCTGTGGTGAAGGTACCTATGAAATGAATGGGACTTGGTATTTTAAAAAGCCATGTACTGAACAAACCACTAACAAGGAAGATGCAACAGTATTTTATTATGTGTTTAATGGGCTAAAGATCGTCACAGGTTATCATAGTTAAGGACCTTCCTAACCTGTAGGTACATATTCTTAAAACAAAGAGATAGATTTTACTGTGGTAAAGCCAGCTCCTTGTAAGTTTGTGGGAGACTTTACATACAACTGAAGCTACCTAAGGAACCACTGTTTATTTAGCCCTGAAACAGCTTTTCATTGCAGGATGGGTAGGCAGGTGCTGTTCTCCAGCCCCAGGCATCTGACCACTGCTGGCTGCTGTGGTATTTGTTTCATCAGTGCCTGTCTAAATTTCCTCTAAGGCTTAACTGTTCCTTGATATTTCTTCATTAAAGGCTTCCTGAGTTCTTGCTCCTAGATCAGAGGGTGTGACCATATACACTATGTACACACCAGCCAATGTCAGTAGGACCGATCTTGTATATAGGCCTTTGATGTGTGTAGAGGAGCCGTGGGAGGGACATGTACAAAAGGTATCCAAACATGTGGGAGAAGAGCATAGGAAGCTTCCCCTGCCAGAGAGAGAGAAGAGGTCACCTCCATTTTTTGAATCAATGCTTCATTAACCATGAATCTCATCACCTCCATGTCTTCAGTTTAGCTTCCATTCACCATCTCACTAACCTTGATTTTTAAAATGCTGGTAAGCTCTCCTGTGCCTCAAGACAAGCAGTCCTACCTAGTCCTACCCTAGTGTCTTATACACATCTATTTGCTACAGGCCTTGCTGATTCAAGGTATGTAGGACTAGAGGGATCCTGAGCCCTCCATGCTATTCTATATGGCATTTAGTTGCATAAATTCATCCCTTTTCATTGCGTAGAACTCATGAAAGGAGATGTGACTGATTTACTTGGTTTACCTCCAGAAGTGCATGTCTTTATAGAGGATATTGCTCTTTTATTGGAATCAGTCAGGAGGTTACTATGAGAAACAGTCAAGGACCTTGAGTCTACTCAACTGCACCTGGGAACTGGTTACCTGATTCTTAATTTTGTACCTAGTGAGGTTTTCCACAGTAATTAGTGAAGAGAACATTTTTTTTTAAAGGCTAATATTTTCAGAACAACATTCAGTCTGTACCTGAGAGCAAGTGGACAGAGGTGTAGAAGGACATACAGAGGTGACAGATATACACCATTACGTTGACCACTACCAGGTCGAGTTGAGCCACAAGTTGAGCGTACCATGAAGAGATGCCAAAAGGATCTGTAGCAAACAACTAAATTATTTCTTTTCAGTTTGAAAAAAAAAAAAAGTAGTAATTATGGAGTTCCACAAGATCCAAGATCTTACCTTTCTAAATAGCTCTGGAAAGCTATGGAGGGAACAAAGGGTTAAACCAACAGCAAATAAAATGCAGTCTGAATAGGTAAAAGTTAACACATGATGGAGGTGAATCTCCACTTCAAAAATTTTAGCCCAAAATATGTCATTGACTGTGTCTAAGAATTTCACAGAGCCAGTATTTTTCCCCATTAACATTTTTCTTTTAGCTAAAATTATACTGCTCCTGTATTATTATTTTATCACAATTGCATTTTTTCTTTTCCCCTCTCTCTCTCCCCTACCCTTCACACATACAAAATCAATATAAGTAAATATTGAAAATGCCCCATTTTCCCTCTTTTATGCTAAAAACACTTTTGCAGCAGCCAGCAGTTGTGGGTTTTATGATTAAGTGGCATTGCTAACTGGACCTAGGTAGAAAGGAAAGTGAAGTACAAAAAAAGGTTGAAAATTATAACTACATGTAGGACTGTACAAGCCTTGAGTTTTCAATTCTGAACCCTTGTTTGAGGCTCTCATGGCCAGTGAAACAAGTCAATGGGGCTAGAAAATGAAAAGCCCTTCTTCTGTTTTGTCTTTTAATAATTTAAGGGCACCTCCAGCAACCAAAACAAATATATTTATCATTGCACACAAAGCCTTTAGGCGTGAACTCTAAAGAGGCACATTAGTGTCAATGCATCTGGTACACTGTCACTTTCCAGCTTAGCTTAACCCTTGTTTCTCCTTTCTTCCTAGCACTTGTGTCTGAAGAGATGATGTCTACTGCTGCTATTACTCAGGAAAAAAGAATAAAAATGTACAGTGATGCAGAAATCTCTTGGTAAAATTCAATAGTCTGGCTATGCAGAAAATCAAGTTCAACAATTCTAATGGATGCAATTGATCTAAGACTTATGAAATAACAGTACCTTTTCACTCCTCAGAAATCTGTTTGCAGGTGGGCAGGATGGTTTCATTCACCGTAAAGCAAATATGATGCAGATGCACAACAGCATATCCCCTTGAAGGAATTTTCTTAGACTAAGTGAAAGTAATACATGAAGGATTAGAGCAGCAGCTGTGTTGTAGACAACAGGACTGTGAGCTTTAAGCTGAAAGGAGTAAAAAGATATAGCAATGCTTAAGTATCCTCATGTTTGATACCTCTTCAGAAGTCGTATTTCATGGTGATATTATATTATGGGCACCAGCTTGGGGCAACATTTCTTTTGCACCATTACATCCAGCACCCCACTCTTGTTCATGAAGCAAGTCAAGTGAGCAGTAAATGGGCAAAATTGCCACTCTGCATGTTAGTAAACCGTCTCGGAAAGGTGGATTGCTGAGAATTCGTAAGCCCAGTTTTACAGATGGGAAAATAAAGGCAAAGCATCTGGGACAAGGTCATTTGGTAAGTCATTGCTCAAGGCAGACAGAGATGTCAGCACTTTTGGCTCCCAGAGCCGTGCTTTGACTAGTGAACCAAACCCTCCCATTCAGCAAGAAGTAAAATGTTAATGTCTGAAGAATGGGGTGAGTTTGCCTTGGTACATCAACAACACAGCAGGTCACTCAGGGTAAAATCAGTCCAAGTCGCTCTCCCAGAAGCCAAGAGATGCTGAACTGCAACTGCAGCTTTATGACAATCTGCAAGGGTCAGACAGTCTGGCTGCCCTGGAGCATCAGGAAGACCTCTGCTAGCCTCCCCCAAAGTGGCTACCCCACAGGGGAACAGAGTATCAGCATCTACAAGGAGGTCACTCTCCAAAACATGGGCTGATCTACAGGGCAAAAAAAGTCACACCAAGCACATGCTTGTTTTCATCCAATAGACATTTGTAAGCAAACAACACAGAGTAGTCCTGGAGCCAGAATGTGCCTAGGAGGACTGATTCTGCTGTCTTTAGCCCTAATTCCAGCAGTCGGTTCCCTTGGCTTCAGTGGCATCAGCCATTATTTACCTTAACTGTGAAAGAAGCAGCAACACAGAGGAGGTATTCAGTTTCCCACTGGAGCTTTTTCTTGGACACCATCTCACAGCCAGGCAGATTTATCAATCTCTTCTCCTGAAAGCTCTCTTCTCAGGGCTGGAAATCCTGAGATGCTGAAGGTCAAGAGATTTAAGGTATGTTGGCAGAACTCTGTATCTCCAGCTTGCATTATTCTGGGTGCTGGCCAATGCTATCTGTCTCTTGCCAAAAAGGAATTGCTATTATGGTATTGATTTTCTGCCACAAAAAAACAGGGAGAGTGACTTCTAGTTAAATACAACAGTAGAAAGTGCTTCAGCCTTTTACTGCAAAAGGGCTGTGTCTTGATCTGTGATGGCTGAGACTAGCACCAAAACCCTTTCAACACCAGTTCTGCACGCAGGAGTTAGAAAGAACCAGTAGAAATAATCAGTGTGCAAAGAGCAGATTTTAGAAGTCATTATGGATTGATCCCAAATACCTGGGGCTCCCAGCGATAGCAAAAATGGTTAGAAAGCAAATAAATTGTGTTGGAATGCTGGCATTCTAAAGGGTGTTCAGATCTGTAGACTGTATCCATCATAGATGGATAGGGCCATGCCACAGCAGTGATTTTTTTCCAGTGTATCTCTCTGTTGAAAATAATTTTATCCGCTTATTAACAAAAATAAGTCCAGTCCAGGCTGCCCCAAACACTCCACATTTAAGCAAACAAACAAAACCAATAGTGACAGTAAACATCAAAAAGTCACTAATTCCTAAGCTTTGTTGACTACCCAGATCACTTGGCCTCTGAGAATACACTTTCTTACTGGATTTCTAGTACTCTCACTTTGTTTTGGGTAAGAATGTCTATAATCTAAGTTTTTGGATTTGGTTTTGGTTTTGGCATGCCTTTTTTTCCAGGGCTTGGCCAAAGCACAGAGGAAGTAAAAGTAAGAGAGAGATGGAGACGGACTTGTCAATACAACAGAGGAGATGGCTAATCTGTTCTGAACCTTAAATCATCATCCACTTCAATTCCATTTGAGCCACTGAGGACATGAAGGGTCATGTTTTATTCTTATTTCCACAGAGTCAAAAAAGTCAGAGATAGCTTAAGCTCACATTTTCCAAGCTGAAAATGAAGCTGAATTCATTGTATCCAAAAGCAGCTTAATCCGTTAAATAAAAAAACAAAGATCATTCATTTTAAAATTCACAGTGACTTCTGCTGCTTGCGGTTTGCGAATAATGTTGGATGCGTGCCATAGAAGAGAGGAAACATGAACACAAACAGCACTTAATTTCCCATCAGCCTCAGTTTAGAAGGGTGCTTCTGTGTGGCAGCAGAGTGGAGTTTAGCCTCTGTGGCCTGGCCAGTCCACGCCAGCAGCTGTCAAGGTACCATCTGCTGTTATTTTATTTTTAGTTTTAGTAGAACGCACATTTTCCCTCAAAGACTGAAAGTAGTTAAACATTTTTTGGCAACCCTGCTGCTGCTGCTGCAGAGAGTTTCCAGCTTCACTGACTGGGGCCAGCTGAGGACCAGTGACCAGGTCTCTGTGCATTGAATCCTGTCTACATGGCCCAAGGTGCCGGTGCTGCGTCCCTCCTAACAGAGCAATTAGGGCACGCTGCCAAAGGTCAGCATCACCCCAGCCTTCCCCAGTATACTTCTTCCTAAATGCATGGACACACTCTGGATCCAAATGATTTATAGAGGCAACACAAGGAGAAGACTTGGCAAAGTTTTCCAAGAGCAAATGCTGTCTAATGCAGCATCTCAGAAGGGTGGCTTTGTCCAGGGCAAACAAAGCAATCCTCTCTTAACTGCTGTCATTGTACTTAAGTTCATCTATCCAGACACTCAAGACAAGCTGTGTTTCCCAGCTCCTTTCTCTTCCAAATGAAATTCAGTTTTGATTTGACCTGCTGCAATGCACGGTATTTTCATACAGATATGGTCCGCACCATTTCCCTGGTGGTTCTGGCAGCACCTGAACTGGAATTGAGGTACCCAGCTGAAGGCTAACCCTTGTGAATGACTCTCTGCGGCTAAAGATATAACTTAAAACCTTTTCATGCATCTCATCTCAAATGTATTCATCCTTTCTAGAGAGCCTGATAGAGGATGGGAGGAATTGGTACCCCCACCCCAGCATCCACACACGCTTGGGCTCCCAGTCCCGTGAATGTGGCAATGCTGGTGGGTGAGATGCAGAGCCAGTAACTCCTCTCTGTGAGACAGAATTGGGGTGAGGCCAAGGTCACCACCCAGCTCTGCACAGAGGCCTCACATCTTCTCCATCCAGAGGAGATGTTTCTCAGCCCCACCTACAAAGGTTGACTCCTGAGTTCAGTTGACTCCTGAGCTCAGAGGACTGCTGCATGTATGACTCATGCTCTCAGCTCTAGAGGCTTTTAATTCAATCCCAGGTGTGCTAACCACTGGCCATCATCACCAATACATGTGAAACGGCTATATTAATCTAGTTACAACATACAGAGGTAGAACAGAATCATTTCTCAGTAATGAATCACAGTCATGGAGATTTGAACACGGGGACTGGAAAGGAAATTACAGTCAGTTTCCTGTATGGCTCATTCTCCAGCCCAGCGTAGGTTCAGACAGGAGAGAGATTTCTTTTTGTTCATTAATAACAGGGGCAGATCAAGCACCCCCTCCTGTTGACCATGCCCCAGCTTGGATGGCAGCGTCCACACAAGACTGTTCAAGATTGCTATTAGAAGGTGCCCAGCCACTGTTCTGCAGTGCCTATAGCACTGGTTTGTCTTTTGTCACACAAATAAAGCATGTTCTACTGACTTGGGAAGTATTTAAGGATGAATCTAAGGACTTTGGTGAACTAAAGACTCATTACCAAACCATGCATCTATGAGAAGGAAGCTAGCATCCTAAATTAAACATCATGGGTCCAGCCTGGCCATCATAAAGAGTGCTCTTCAGGAGCCCTGCTGCAGCAGGAATAAGGACACACCCGAGCAGCTAGTTACCTTTATAAGAACATAACAATTTATTGCTTTTTCTAAACCTCTGAATAATGAGCAACACAGTAATCTTATTAAAAAGGACTTTAAGGGCATGACCAGCTGCCTTCAGTGTCAAGCATGACAGCCCTTGGAAGTGCTTAGTCACACTTTTACTCCTATTATTATTTTCCAAGCCTGTATTTAAGTCAGACAGAAATGTGGCTTTTCATCACCCGGCACTATATGCCAGCACATTTAACCATAACCATCCCACAACAGCAGAAGGGGCAGGTACTGCATCTTCTTTCAAAAATGCGCAAGACACAGGCTGTCAAAACTGTGTCAAGTTTTAAGATTATTACCTTCAAAAAAATCTCTTCCCAGGGCCAGCTTTTGCACTGATGTCCCTCTGATACATTACGTGGAGAACTACCCTGAAAAGATTGCCTTTACTAACCACCACAGGACTCAGGCGCTGTAGGGACCAATATAGCAGAGACATCTCTGCAGGGAGTAAATACAGGGTGAAGGCGCAAAAGAAAGAGCAGAGAGAAATTTTTGAACATATCACTGAAGGATGACAGTTCCTCTTCTAGATAGTGTCACTCAGTCCCAGCCAACGGCTATGTTTTTGATCTTACAAGGCTGAGGATGTAGGAATGACGCCAACAGATCTGGGAAATTACAGTCCTAGAAAGGGAGAAGAAGATATTAGATTAGCACGCCCAAAATTAAGGGGTAGCTATGAGAAGGATTTGTATGATACTCATGAGTAACAGGCAAAACTTTGGTGTCCTTGTATGTTTAGAGCCTGTACTGGACAAATCCTCTCAGTTCTGAAGGCTTTTGTTGCTCTAACAACTAAAGGGCAGGAGAAAAAAAAAAAAAGAGAGAATGGGGAATGGAGGGAAGGAGGGAAAAGAGAGAGCCTTATTGACTGGAAAGTCCAGAAAATCAGAAAAGGGGGAAAAGTAAACTGAAAGAACTATGGGAGTTTAGGGGGAAAAAACATATCTATATAAAAATACAGCAGCAAGTTCTCAAAAATATAAGAAATAATGGCTTTCAAATTAGTGTTTTCACAGCTGCAGGCTACAGAGTTTATTGCTTGCAGTATGAAACATAATTATGTGATGAAAAAAAAAAACCTGAAATCTCTTCCACCAAGCCCAAGACAGACTGACAGCCCTAGAGATCAATGTCCATTATTAACTTGCTGACTTCATGCAGAGCATGAAGTTCTGGTTCTCTTCAAATTTGGCTTAATTGGATCACCTACAGGATGAGAGGATAATTTAGCATGCAGGTCCAGCCACATCTTCATTGCACCCCTGAGCCTAGAACAAAGGCTCTGGTTAGGAGGATGTGGACATCTAAGCAGTGAGATGCTCTAGGACTATCTGTCCATGTCTTGAAAGTCTCTGATCACACAGGAAAGGGCGACTGATCTAGTCACTACTGAACTGAACTGTCTCCAGGATTGTGGCTTAAAAGTGAAATGCCCATGTCAGACTCTTTTCGAAGGAATCCAAAAGAGAAATCAAAGGGAAATGACCAGGTGGGCCACGCATCTACCTCCAAACCATTCTCCTGAGGGATTTAATCTAACCCTACTGAAAGCAATGGGAGTTTTCCACAATTTCAGTTGGCACAGTATCAAATTTATGTGGTCAGAGATGGGGTGGAGCCACAGACCACAGGTCATGCATTTGTCCCCCAGGTCATCACTCAGAAACCTTGTCCTTATACAGGCACATCCTCCACCAAAGTCTCCTACCAGAGTTTCCCTCTAGAAAATTACCAAAGACCTTGGTTTTCTTAATAAATTTGGCTTTAAAAAGAATGTAAGCCACCATGTGAAATTTCACACAATTCAGTTCACTACAGTAACTAGAAGAGCTATAAAGAGTTTAAACCATCATTTAAAGAGGATGAGACTATTCATGGTTTAGAAACTTGTGTCTTGAAGGAGGAAAGAAGCAGCAGCTCTGTCACCTTGACAGTGAGAGAGCCGGGACACTTTTGTCCTTTAGCTGCAACACCCTTTCTCTGTTGTTTTGGCCTCTGTCTGCCCAAACAGACCTGTCAGCAGAAATCTGCAACCTTCAGCCTGGGAGGCCCCTGTGCATCAGACAGTCCCTGCAGACCCTCTGGTCCCATCTCTGGCAGCGACTTGTTTGAACCTATTGAGCACGGTGTCAGAGTAATGAGGCAGGAGTTGTCCGTACTGCCACCGCCTCTGTTATCTCACACAATATCAGGAGTGAAAAAATGGCTGCTGGTTTTTTTAATGGTCTGGCAGAAGCCTTGTCGATAACAATTCTTTACTTGGGTTTGCTGGAAATTACAGCCATCTCCTCTGTTCAACTCCATTTCTCAGCCTCCTGCAATTCTGTGGGAAATAGTTTTGAAATAGCCTCTCTGGCTTTGGGAAAAAAAAGAATAATGAAAAAAACCAGCAAATTTGTCAGCGTCAAACATGCCTTTCTCTCTCTTCAGCAGCAATCAATGAGACTCTCTGGTTGCTTATCTCTCACTCTCCTGTGTTAATATTTAGGAGTCGGTACTAGTAAGACCATCTCTGGTTCTCAGTCATGGCTTTGCATTTATTTGACTGATCCCAGCACACTTCTGGATCCCTGACAGCAACTGATTTACACACGTCTCATCAGCACCCTGGGACACGGGGTAATCTCAGAGATGAGCAGCTGAAATCCTGCTTCTGCCATGTTTCCACCAAGCCAAAGACTTGGACAGTGCCAGCACGTCCTGTTCCCCGCAGTACCTTCCCCAGGTTTCACACTGGTCCACGCGATGCTCCACAAGCCTCTTGATCTCATGCAAGATGCAATAATTGCCTAAAATCCCCTGCTGTATCTGAGCCTGCTCTTGGCTCCTTCCCTGCTGAAGAGTTTTCTGTGCCACTGTTAGCAGCTTTTCTCCCAGTGTTATTCTACTTTCTGAAAAAAAAAAAAAGTAAAAACAGAGACCCTGGTGAGGAACTACTGGCTTGTTTAGTGTGCAGCCAGTCTCAGCTGAAGCTCATATGAAGTCTCTTGGGGGCCAGAGACTCAGCTGGTTTGAATCTGAGCTCTTCCTTTGACTAAAGTGGACCCATGACACCAAGTACAGCTCTCCTTTTGGATATTTAACTCATTTCTCCTCTAGATGTTGTGCTGGTTATCTCCTGTGAAGACATTTTTCTTGCAAGGTGTCCCTTACTTTGTGCATCAGGGAGAAATAACCTCTGCCCTCTATTATTTTAACGACATCCAAAGCTGTTGAAGGCACCTCCCACCACAAATGGAAAGAGCTGAACTCTCTTTTACATACCTTGAAAGCGTCAGACAGGCAACAACGACAACTGCCAGGTAAAGGTGTTACTGCAAGCAGTGCATCAGTGTGGTGGCCTGGTCATTTGGTGAGGGCAGGGATCTGAGGAGGAGGGATGGCCAAACTCACACGTGGCACCTGTGTTGTGGTTTAAGTGGTGTGAAGATCAGTGCTGCTTTAGACCTGGCAGAGAGAGGACAAAAAGTCCTGCACCATCCATCTCAGGCAATAGGGCAGCACAGAATATTGTTCTAGTCAAGAAGCAGCTGTGAACCAGAAGGAGCAGTCTGAGAGCAGAGTGCCTACAAAATGTCCACCTAGAAATGTTAATGCCATCCATAGGATGCAGGGGAGTCACTGATTGGACATACTGTGAGGACTAATTTCTGTACAGTTCCAGTGAAAAATGGAAAATAGAGAAGGACAAAATGCATGCTGGTGGGATAACCAGGAAAGGTAGGAGAAGACTGAGAGAGCGGTGTCTTGGGGAGGGCCTGGAGGCAAGGAGTATGGGACATATAGAAAAAGATACTTGGAGAGAGTTGTTGCATTTCAAATGATCCTTAACTGATGCCGTGTGTCTGCCATAGTGGGGAGAAGCATCCAAAAAGTGGCAAGCAGTGGAAGGTAGGACTGGGATTCTAGAAGAGGGCAAGGGAGCAGTGATGGGGCAGGGATTCAGCATGGAAAGAACAGATGGAGACATTTGTTCAGCAAGAAAATCTCTGCCAATGCTTTGGAAGCAAAGAGGAACCACTTCCAGGAGAAACACAGTCTAGAAAACAACAAAACAACTGCCTCCAATTCAAATAGCTTTCAGAGAGACTGTGAGTGACAGGACTCAACAAAAGGTTGATTTTTGTATGAATAAGTTCACGTCATTTTAAGCTCCCAGGCTAAAATACCAGCTACTTTCAAGGCCTGTCAAACCTTCTCTCCTGTCCTCCAGGTAGCAGGCTGAACACAATGTGTTTGAATGTCATCTCAGCCCGGGCAAAGCCAAAAAGTGCCAAAGACCCTTTACTGTCTGTGGACCTCTGAATATTAAGTCTTTTAAGCTCGACACAGTCAGCCTCTCTAATTTTAAAACTAGTTGCAATACAGCAGAAAATAAGTTGGGAACTCTTTGCTTCATCTTTTACTCTTTGTTTCTTTCTGAGTTGCTTTCTCAGACAGGGAGAGACACCTCACAGGTGGAGTGTCCCATCACCTTCCAGGGGTTATGTCCTGGATCCCAGTTCCTTTCTTAACAGTGTTAAATTCAAACCATTATTAGGCAAACTCCATCCAACACATGCATGTTACCAGACAAACTGAATTTGCTTCCGCTCAGTTAATTAGGATAAGCTTCCATTCCCACATGAACTGTTTTGCATTCATATGCAGGCATGATCTCTTCTTCTGCTTCCTGCAATTGCCAGCATAAGGCCAGCAGATTTTCAGACATGCACCTCGTGGCTTTTCTGTGGTTTATTCAGACCCACCTCCTGGTCACAAGACTCTTTCTAGACTTCAATATCTAGCACCTGCCAGGGAGGGCATCTCAGTTGTTCTTGTCACATCGCTGTGCTTCAAAAAAATAAACTCACAAAAATCCAAAGAAAAACCACCCAAGAAAGATAGAAAGTTGTTGAAGAAGAAAACATCTTGCTTCAACCCTCTTGTAGGCCAGCAGAGATGAGCTCAGGAAATCAGAAACAAGCAGTGCCTAGGACTTGGTGGTGCTGTGGTTACTAGGTAATCAAAACAGAATGCTGCTTCTGTGCTCTTGTACACTATCTCAGTAGCAGGGACAGTCACACATACCCATCTTTGAATGTGCTCATGCCAAGAGCCACAGAAACATTAGTATTTTTAAAATTATTATCCAAAGTCTCCTGTTGGCTGGGTCCCAAGGCAGGACCAAAGAGTGGTTGTTCAAAGAGCTCAGGGAGAGCAAAGGAGGTCAATAGAGAATGAACACCTTTCTTTTTCAAATTTTTAAACATCAGATCAAACGTTTACCTTTTTCTCCCCCTTCTCCCCTACATGTTCTGTAGAGCTGAAGTGCAATGGTTTCTCCTTTAGCTGCACAAAGGCCTGCAGAACAAGGCCATATTCCTTCCTCTGCCCTCATCAACTTAGCCCACTTCTTTTAAGACAGATGCAAACACAAAAAGCCTAAAGTGCTGAAAAAGCTGAATCTTAATCAGAGAGATTTGGTTATACCAAGGTCCCAAGAACATCCTTACCTAGCGGCAACCTTTGTCTTTCAACTCCTCTTCCATGTGCTTTCCTTTGAATCTGTTAAGTCCATGCAGCTTCTTAATCAAATCACCAAAAATGCGTTGAACAAAATAATCAGCTTGTGATTACATTTTAAGGGATAAATAGCACATGACCAGCATTAATCACTCAGTACACCCCAGGTGGGTGGCTGATTCCCAAGGACTTCCAATAAAATCTAGAAAGTGCTATATTTTTCCTTGAACACATTAGCCTTCAACCAAATCGAATGGAATTTTTTTTCTACCTGTAATTTGTTAACACTGCAGATCTCAGAACAGAATTGACAACGCTACTAATAACAACATTTTAAAGTTATTATCCTCACTAAAGTCAGACAGGATTTTACTAGAGCTAACACAATTCTCCCAGACTCTAATGATAAATATGCACTTTTCAAATCATCTTACATGCCCATGATTGCCATTACCGTACTTATTGCTTAAATATGAAAATATATGTAGGAGAAAGAGACTGTTCTAGCAGTTATATTTCCTGAAAAATATGGTATTAACCATGTTCTAGCATACCTCTAGGATAGATAGATTTAAATCTGGGGACACAAAAGCAGGAAAGGTCAAGGGGTGGGTTATTGCAAACTAGTTGGTGATCAATCCTGGCTGAAGACATGACTTTTTAGTTCATGTACTACATAAAATCCCAGCCCCCGCTCCATTTTGTTGTGTTACACTCACCACTTGTCCCATTATCCCATGTAGTCTTCAGAAGTGCACCCTACAGACTGTGGCTGCTTTACTAATATTCTCATCAAGCCAAAGCGTTCAGTTGTTGCAGCGCAGTGGGTGGAGGGGGGATATAATCTTTAAAAATAGATCCTCAAGTCTTTTCTTAGATTGCAAAAAATTTCTTAAAAAAAAAAAAGAAAGAAATCCAAGCTACCACACACTCCCCCGTTCGTCTGAAAGTGATTTGTTGGCAAGAATAGAAGTTTGGTTTCCAAGGTACAGCGAAGGAGCATAGAGACAGCCTGAGGTATGGGATAAATATGCCATATTTCTCAGTTACACAAGATGCTGTAGCTAAGGGAAGAGGCAGAGGGGGTACCAGGTACTTGCCAAAACCACCCGAGAGCATTTTGTATGTAGTGCCTTGTGTTGGAAAGTGGCGTGCGGGTGTGACTCACCCTGCCGAGGCATCCGTGCCAGCCTCTCTGCAGCGCATGGGCGAGACGCTGGAAGGCTCAGAAATCCTTTACAGCTTGCTCAGACAAAAATCCATGTGCCAGCTGCCCCTTGCATGGGGACAGGCTTCCTCCAGCCTTCACAGAGGGATCCAGCGGCACTTGCATTGCTCATGATCCTTCGAAGGACCTGAAGCCTGCAGGAGTTTCTGGTAGCACTGGTGCTTTTGCTGCAAACAAAATCAGTATTTAGAGAGCTGCAAGTCCTGTAAGGCCATTTCACAGGCTGCTGTCCCTCATTGCCTGCAGAGATGCAGCCAAAGCTGCTGAATGTACCAAAGGACAGCCCTCGGCAGGGAGGGCTGCGCAAACCCTGGGCTAGGGGATGGTGAAAACTGCCACTGTGAACCCAGGGCTAGAGCAGGTGAAAAGTTGGGTGTAGGTGAATGAAACTCAGAGCCTTGAAGTGGCTGTGCCCTATAAAGCCCCTTGCAACAGAAGGTGGATTTAATTCTGCTTTGTCAAGGCCAAACCTGATGGTTCTGAGGCTCCTGCTGAGCCCAGGGTAAAGGATTAGAGGTTACGAGAGAAGAGTTGGGATGAGCAATCATTTCCCATACTGAGATGCTTGGAGGGCATCACGGCCCATGTGGAATGGGCTTCACAAAGACAGGAGCCTTCTCAGAACTGTTTCCCACTGAGAAGCCTATTTCTGTGCTCAACCCACAGACCAGAGGCTCTCAGATGGATCACAACACACTTTTCAGGTGCTGGCCTGTCTAGCCTCCCTGTTGCAGCTTGGTCTTTGCCATTTCTCCACAGAAGGTCCTCCTCTTTGTTCCTTTGTGCCCAGAGAGTCCTGGCACCCAAATGCAAAGGGGACATTGTCACTCCTGATGGCAGGTGGAGCTAAACCGGTCTGTGATTGAGCCAGAAAGGAGAGGTGAGCAAACTACACAAGGGCTGGAGAGGCGATAGCAGTGTCCTTCAGGCTACCATGCCCAGAGTAGCCCTGGCAGGGCTCCAGCACATGGAGTAAAGTCCAGATTGGCTGTGTTGGTCTTTCTTTCATGCAGCATGGAGAGGTTCAGTTTGTGACGCAGATCTCCTTGCCAAGACCTTTCTCCAGATACTGCTCTTAGCATAAAAATAATTGCTTTGCCTATCAATCAGCCTCACTGATGTTGAACCCTTACCCTTACTTGGATACTGCCTGCAAACTGATACACGACTATGGGTTATGGCCATTCTATTTCATCTCAACTTCTCATCTTCAGGAAGAAGATATCTCAGCTCTCCCTTGTCCAGAGAAGCTCCTAATCCCCCATTTCCCACATCACAGTCCATGTGAGCTTCTGCTCAAGCTAGTGATGATGTGAAGACCAGCCAAGGGTGAGGAGATGCTCAGGACACACACCCACAGAGAAAGCAACCAGAAGACACTCATATATACATACTTCCTTCCCCTGTGAAAACCACAAGTACCTTTGCGTTTTACCCCAATAAATCCCCAAGCCCTGGAACTTTTGGTTTTTCCAGGTGACCCTGGCTGGAGGCATCTACAACCTTCTATGATGGGGTGGGAAAAGACACCAGCATTCTGTGTGTCTGATCTGAGTGTGTCCTTGGGAGTAGCAGGGGGATGGATGAACAGAATGAATGAAAGCAAGACCCAGACACTTATCTGACTAGCCTACAGTGCACTCGAAGCTGCTTGCAAGTCATTTTGAATCACACCCTTGTAGGTCAATTGTGTAGGTCGATGGGGGAAAAAAAAAAGATGTATTGGAAGATTTTTTGTCTCCACCTGCAACCATAGCCCAGAAGTTCCCCAGAAGCTCAGTGATGTCCTAGCCAGACAGGGCCTAACCCAGACATATCCCCACTGGACTGGGACATCCAGCCCACAAGTCCAGATCTGTTCCTGCCCCAGTATCTGAGTCCTGGTCCTGCTGGAGACCCAGTGCCAGCGCAGGGAGATGCAGAATCATTTCACAAGGCCAGTTTTAGGAATAGGGTCCGGGTAGCCCTCATGCAGCACCATGGAAAAGGCAGGTATAATCCATTCCTGGCTGCATGCCATAGGCCCTGTTACACTCTGGCCTTTCTCCCTCTCCATCATCACAAATCAGTTTTGTCTTCCATGGAATTCAGCTTCCAGAGAAAAGCTGGTGGAAGCCCATCACCTGGGGCTTTGGACTTAGGCTGCCTGCTATGCCTTAGGTCTCTTGTGAGGAGTTCAAGGCAAGCTCCCTACATTCCACAAAGGCCCGTGTGCCTCCACATGCCATGCAGATCCTATTTAATTTGCTTCTCCTTCCCCATCTCTCTCTCTGGCTCCTTATTTCAAATTATTTTAATATAGTCCACCCATTTGTCCAGCTCCTGTTAATGTTACTGTAAGTCTTGCCATGTGATGCTCACCCATGCTTAGAGCAGAAAGTTGTGACCAATGGCCCCACATCAAGTAAGTGAGCAGCTCTTTGGTTCAGGCATCACCAACAAGTAGACCTGACTGAAATCAGTCCTGCTGTGCAAACCACAAGAACTGAGCTAGGCTGCATCTTCTCAGGAGCTAAGGAGCCTAAGCCATGTCTTATCAGGAGCCAACCATACCAGCACAAGTGGGAACTAGACAAAACCAAAACTGCCACAGCTTCACAGCCCCACATACACTACAGAGTGGAGGGGGTTGGCTACGAGTCAATCACTTTACACTATAAGAATTTGTAGCTCCTTGCCCTGGTTTGAGTTAGAACCCAACCAATTCTGTTCAGTGATTTTACCTTTCATCTGAGCCTCTGCTAGCTAACTGCACTTTCTGAAGCCAACAGCATGGTTTTGCAGACAGTGTCTGCTTCTAGCAGCGACAACACTTGATGTTCAGAGTTACTACCAAGGATGGGTATGCAGAGCAAGGTCACTGCTAACTCTTGTGTACCATGTTGAGGGGTGCAGAAGGTGAAAGGCCGCACCTGTGGGGTGGAGCAGCCGGGACAGGGGACCCTAAACTGGCCAGCGAGGTATCGCATCCCATATATGTCCTATTCAGTATAAAGCTGAGGGATCACAAGGGTCTCAACCCTTCCACTGCCCTTTGCTTCCCTTGGGGCCTTCTTGCCTTCTAGACTCTTCCCTTCCCTTCGGCCTTCTTTCTTCTCAGCCTTGCCATTGATCCCAATTTGTGTGTTCGCAAACCCAGCTCCTGAACCCAGTTCCCATCAGCTGCCGAGCCCCATCTGGGACTTCCCGGTGCCTGCTCCACAGCCCCAGTGGTGATGGTGAAGTAATTGCCATCAAAGGGAGGCTGGGTTCGATATTGCTTTTGTATATATTTATATGTATCCCATTTTATTATTATTATCTTCATTAAAGCTGTTTTCGTTTTCTAATCCAGAAGTCTCTCTCATTCCCCTCCTCTCCCATTTGGGAGGAGAGGTGGGGGCCAACCATAAGTCTCTCTCCCTTATCCTCTTTCTGTTCCTCTGTTTGGGGATGGGGGAAAGAGGGGTTAACAGAGAGCATCTGTTGTAGGTCTGGTGGATTGAACCTAAACCTCAACACTCCGCCAAGCCCATTGAGCTCTCCTGTACAGCAGCAGGGTGTGTGGTGGTCATCACCACCTTGAGCAGGAATGCCTCTCAAGGTTACTCCTCAAGGCTGAGAAATCCCTTACCTGACATCTGATATCTAGAACGACAGAGGTGATATTTTACCTAAATACTTTTTATACCCAAAAGTATATTGTAAGCTAGTAACATTTTTATATATCCATCTATAGTTTAATTATTACAAGTGTAGTAAGCAGTAGAGTGTTCGATCATTTAAATCACTAAATCATTGCCTAAATTATTAAATAATTGTCAAATCATTGCTAAATCACTATTTAACTAACATTCAATTATTGCTTAATCAACATTTGACTACAATTTGATTTTCAATCATCAATCAATTACCATATGATCATTAACAAAACCTTCTTAGTTAACCCCATAATGATGGCTTCTCTTAATAATTCACCTCTGACAGAAACCTCAACTGCAAGATGAGGGGACATGATAAACAAAGCAGCTAAACCCCTCACCTGTCCCCGAAGGTCACCACGTTGTTCCACCACACTCCCTATGGAGCAGGGTCCTCCACTGAAGCTAAGCTGGTGATGTGTATGATTCACAACACAGATAGCATCTAACAGTTGAGTTTTTTTTCCTTTAATAAACCTTTCCTGAACCGAACTATTTTTCCTTTCTGTGTCCCCACCCCTCATCCTGCTTCTGCAAATAAAGGCATTTCCTACTGCAGCCACGGGAACACTCCATCACTGCACCAAAATTTCCTACAGCCTTTCTGGCATTTGTCCTCTGAAATGCCTGAATAGGTACGAAGTCTTTCATAAAGCTGAATTGCTCGCAGAAGAACTAGGAGCGAAGCTCAGCAAGATGTTGAGAGGTCAACCAACACATAGTTGGGTCGGCTTTTCTTCTCGTTCCCTGCCAGCATTCAGCGTCACCTCTGCAGGGTGGAGGGTGGGCAGTGGAGGAGGAAAGGGGGGGAAACATTGTGTGAAAGCAATCGTCTATCTCCTCCCACTCAGCAATTACAAGTTTCATAAGATATGGGCTTTTGTTTGAAATCCCTGATTTCTCTGGCATGTTTATTGATCTGTGCAGCTAATGTATTGGGTAGCTTGAATGGTTCCTTCATGTTCAGGACAGTTACATTGCATCCTGATGATATAATTCAGGTTTTTGGTGCAGAACTATACTGGGTTTGGATATTAAACCATCTATTTTCTATTTTTTTTTTTTTTTTTTCCCCCAATAGGTATGAACATGGGTTATTCCTGGGTGGAGGAACATGACTGCCGCTGTGCTCAGGCCCTCACCTGGAGTTCTGGTGACGTGGTAGGTGCTGTCACTTGTGTTTTGCTCACTGGAACGGCCCCACCCCAAGCCCCATTTGTAGGCAGCAAGCGTGGGTCCCTGCTGGAAAGAGATAAGGGGGTAATGGATGGTGCTGGGTGTTTTAGTGGCACCACAGGACTGGCACTGCCTGCCTGGCCCGTCGAAGGGCTGCGAGCCCCAGCTGGAGGGATCGCTGCAGATGGATTTCAGGCTGTGCCGTACAGCTCCTGGGGGAAGCAAGCAGCAGCCCTGCACCTCAGCATGATTTTTTTAAGATCTGATTTGACTTTTTCACGCCTGTAAAAGATCGTAGCAAACACCGAGCTTTTAAATTAAAGGGAGTTAATGAAAGTGTACCTGTGATAACTATTACCGGATCCCTGGTACATTCAACAGTCGCATTAAGATGATTTCTTATTATCTCCACATCCATTCCAGAGGCATGTTCTCGCTGTTACAGCCCTCCTGTGCACCATCGCAGGTGCAGGCTTGCTGCCCAGCGTGACAGATAAAAACCAGGCCGACTGTATTGCCACAGCCCTGACTTGGTTTTTTCACTTTTTTTCCAAGACACACGTGCTGAGGCCTTACCAGGAACCCTGCTCAACACTTCCCTCAGATAAAGCATGTTCGTGTATCCAAATCCACCGAGCATTCTTAATGCAAATGGAGACTTCACTTAAAATGAGAGGAGATCTTTCTTTTGTTATAAGAATAGCAATGCAGCTTTTGGCTGAGAGTGTGCTGCCTTGTATGAAACAGTATCAAACAAGACAAAAATGGAATATTGAGTTGGTGTAGTCAAGGCTGCTGCAACCACTTCAGTCCCTGGAGTCGATTAGGCAGAGTTTATCAGCAAGGCAGACTGTCCAAAATATATCTGGTGCATTGTCAGTCACAGGTAGGCCATGAAATATGTATTTTCATACAGCAGCCACTTCATTTTGATTGAACCAGGCATTCATCCCCAATCTCCTCTCTGGTACAGCTGGGGGATTTTGACACAATTTTGGTTTATTTGTCTCACACATCCAGTTACCAGTAACAAGGTGGGTCACAAGCCAGAGGCCAGATGCATGTCTCCCAGCTTTGCTTTGTCAGAGTGACAAATAAGTGGCCACCAATTGTTCCTACCAGAAAAGATGTTGAGGCATAAAAAACTGTCTCCACTTCTCACTGCCACCGTCTGCTACAGAGATGGTGGCCTGATCCTGATTCATTGATTGTTGCCAATTCACATTGCTTGGTTTTAAGGTGAGGGTATTTATTTACTGAGAGGGTGGGAAAACACTGGAACTGGCTTCCTAGAGAGGTGGTTTATGCCCCACATTTGTCCGTGTTTAAGAGGTATTTTGATAATGACCTTGATAACATGCTCTAACTTTTGGTCAGCCCTGGAGGGGTCAGGCAGTTGGACGGGATGATTGCTCCAGGTCCCTTCCAACAGATTATTCTATTCTATTCTATTCTATTCTATTTATTCTATTCTATTCCATTCCATTCCATTCCATTCCATTCCATTCCTATTCTATTCTATATTGCTTTTTTTTGACCCATAAGATGAGGTAAGAGCGCATGGCTGGGCAGTATGATCTCTTGCTTGAGTCATTGGGGTTGGTGTACACTGTGGCTATCACCGCAGAGTTGGACTGCCTGTAGCTTCTGTCCTCTCTTAATGTGAATTATAGTATCACCAAGACGAAGGCTTGAAAACAGTTAGGAATCGTCTTTATATCTTCAGATGGAAGTGAGAAGTAGAGCTGCTGAAGTGTTTCCTCTTGGGAAAGACTGTGGAGTAAAAATAAACTTTGGGTCAAGCTACATGAGGCCACATCTACACATGTAAGGCAGTTGCCTCGCACTCCTGAGCTCTGCAGGGTGGTCTGAGGAACACTGTCTTCCTAGGCAGTCTGAATCTGCCCCTAGATCCCACCCACCTGGACACCAACAATATTTGGGATGTCCTGAATGCGCCAGAGAGACCAAGACCACCATCACCTCTTCGGCTAAGCACCACTCTGCCACAGAGCTGGGGCAGAGGCCTGGCAATCTGCAGTACTAGGACCTGAAGTGCCCTTTAGTGTTTAGAAGAGGAGCTGGGAGCCCCATCACCAGCACTGAGCAGGGAGATGTGGCATTTAGCAAACCGTAACTTCTTGCTGCACGGCAGCATTTCGCATTCGGTATTTTACATGTAGCACTGGGACTGCGTATAAAGATGTTGTCACTAAGCAACAAAACAAGGATTTTGCAGGAGATAGTAAGGTGATACTAAACCTCCTTTCTCCCTCCCTCCTCTCCAATGCACCAAGGTCACCAGAACCCAAGTTTTGCCTGTGTGGTGGTTGGGAGCCAGTGGGAGGACTGATAAATAAGAGGACAACAGTGTCCTGGGCTAATTCTAATCACATGTGGCAGATCTGAAGGGAGAGCTCAGCCAGGAAGGGGTCTTATTCTCCTCCAGTGCCTAACCTTGAAATGAGGCAGGCAGGAGAGCAGGACAGGAAGTGGACAAGCTTTGAGCAGCTGAAAACAGAGAGGAGGACTTCATCCACAGCACAGACCCTGAGACTTTCTCTGACCACTCCAAAACCAGAAACTGAAGGTTAGGTCAAACAGACAAAACAGAGCAGCCTACTTGTCACAGAAAAGTGACACAAAGAAGAATGAGGGATTACAAAATAAATAACTCTGATATCAGAAAAAAAAGTCCCTGAAATTGAAAATTTAAAGAGGTTTGGAGCCTAGCCTTACAACAGAGTAGTCAGCAAGGCTGACGCAGGGCTTAAGTTTTGAATGCAGACATCTGCCTGGCCTGTAATCTGTGCCCAGCACCGTTGCTCTTTGCACTGCCACCAGAAGAACCAGCCGATGTCCCCAGCACAACGAGCAGAGGCAAACTAAACCGCGGTAACGCTGACGGGTGGCACGTTTCCATTAGCGGCCTATATGCGCAAACAGATAGAGCATCACCTCCCAGCTGCCAAAACACGGCCACCTTATCTACAGCACAGCAAGGGGTGTGGGGAAAAGAGAGAGGGAAAATATGACCGTGCTCATGCAGTGACAGCTCACAACCCCTCCCAGCCGAGGGTCTCATCAGAGCCGAGCGGCCCAAAGTCAAGATAAAGCTGCAGCAGGTTTCCCCCTTCCCCCAAACATTTTAAATTGGTGGTCCCCAGGAGACCTGTACTTCCCCATCACGTGGCTCCTCGCTGACATACCGTGTGATGCCCTGCTTGCCCGGAAGGTCACTGCGCACCTGGCCAGTGGTGTGAGTAGTGAAAAAAGGAAAAATACTAGGAATTAGTTGCAGTCCTGGTATCTGTAGCACTGAAGAGCCCACGTACAAACCTGGCCCCCATGGAACTGCGCCCTGGATGGACAGGAAAAGGGTTTTGCTCTAGCCCACCTCCAAAGAAATGAGGGTCCTGTGCTCATGCTGTTTGTGTGCAGACGTGTCTCCCTGGGTCCTTTCAAACACATAGAATACATAGAATGGTTTGGGTTGGAAAGGACCTTAAAGATCATCTAGTTCCAACCCCCCTGCCATGGGCAGGGACACCTTCCACTAGACCAGGTTGCTCACGGCTCCAGCTAACCTGACCTTGAATACTTCCCGGGAGGAGGCATCCACAACCTCTCTGGCAACCTGTTCCAGTGTCTCACCACCCTCACAGTAAAGAATTTCTTTCAGTGTAAAACCATCAGCCCTTGTCCTATCTCTACAACCCCAGATAAAGAATGTCTCACCATCTTTCTTAGAAGCTCCCTTTTAAGTACTGAAAGGCCACATTAAGGTCTCCCCAGAGCCTTCTCCAGGCTGAACCCCAGCTCTCTCAGCCTGTCTTCATACAGGATTTGTTCTAGCCTTCTGATCATTTTTGTGATCCTCCTCTGGACCCACTCTAGCAGGTCCATGTCTTTCTTATGCTGGGGGCCTCAGAGCTGAACACAGAACTCCAGGTGAGGTCTCACATTAGCTTACATCATCCATATTTGATGGGACATGGCAGAAGGACTTATCTCACCCAAATACAGTGGTCCAGTAAGTGGAAGCCTCCATCTCAACTAGTCCTTCTCTATTGCCACTGACAGAAAGACATGGCATTTCAGGTTGGAAACCAGACTTCTGATGCAGGGTCGGTGTTTCCTCACAGAAACCCTTTCTCCCTGTGGATTGCCTGGGGAGCACAGATGACTGCCCTGTAAATCACAACAGCTCATCACGTGGCTCCTGTTCATATCTAGAGGTTTTAAATAAAGAGGCTTCTGTCAGTAACATCACTGACCCCGCCTGTTGTTTCTCCCAGCAGAGCTCATGTGACCCCAAGCCCTCAATATGGTGGAGGACACGATTCATATTGAAACGAACAGCAGCAGTGTTCGGAGAGCTATATAAAAGGGAAGATCTGGTCCATTTACCCAGTATTTGCATTGAAAATATTATCCCAAAGCAATTGCATATATTTTCTCTTACTTTTGTGCTAAATTTAAATGCTCATTATCCAAAGGCTTTGTTCTGACACCACATAGAAGTGGCTACTAATTGCTATACAATTCAAATACTACAAACCTGGGCCAGGTCTCTGCAATACCCTCCTCAAGACATTTGTAATGACACAGCCCTGGCCAGGACTTCAGTCAACTGTGGAAAGACAGAAGCATCTTGTATCTCTTCCACTAATAAAAAGGGTCTTGAGGAGCTCAGGAGCTCCATGGGAGTGAGGGATGGGATGGGATGGGATGGGATGGGATGGGGTGGGGTGGGGTGGGGTGGGGTGGGATGGGCAGGCTTTACAGCTTTACGCTTTCCTCCAGGTTTTTTTTTTTACATTGAAGATGCCATGGTAGGGAAGGAGAAACCTCTTACCTTGTCTGCCTTGTGCTGGGGGTCTGCAAAGGTGGCATCTTCTCTGGCAGCATCTTCCACGTAAGCAAATGCCCACAGCTGGCTGTAGGGTTTATTTTAATGAATTAAATTATCCTGTTTAAGTCTCATCTCATGGCTCTTCTGCTCTGCTCTCTACTTTACACTCACATTACCTTTGCTCTTGTGCTTCCTCCAGGGACCTGCAGACACCCTAGCTGGCAAGGTGACAACCTTCTAGGATGACATCCTTCTGCATCTCTGGAGCCCATGCCATCAACTGACACAGAACATATTTGCAAGCAGAAGGGAGTACATCCAAATGCCTCACTTGTTTCATGAACCCTTTTTAATTCTCAGGAGCCTGCTGCCTCTCTGAAGCCAGAGGTGAGGGAAAGCACAATCATTATTAAACTGGTGATTTGAGAGGTATTTTAATGTTTTTCTAGAAAGAAAAAAAAAATGAAAGGGGCAAAGCTCCCTGTTTCATTCTTCTTAAGGTCACACTTCATATTAAGGTTCCATTTATAAAGAACACATAAATGCTTAATACACGTGTGATTGATGAATCACTTATTGTATATTGCTATTGAACTGCTGCTCTCCAGAACTGTGACTTAACCATCTGTAATCCCTGCAGCAGCCATTGATAACGTTTGAACACAAAGCATTTGCGTGCATAACGTGCTTACCACATTTAACATTTATGAATGCTTTATAAACAATTTATAAATGAAATCTTAATATACAGCGTAACCTATTTTTAATGTTGTGGCAGTTACATAACCCATTTGGCCTTGATTCATCTCAGTTAACTTCGGGCACCTTGTGGAGGTGTCTCTGGTTGTAGCTCTGGGCCATTTCTCTCTGCCGTTCTACCCTCCTTTCCTCCCACTTCTTATTTACCCCTTTGCTGCCCCAAATTGCTCTGCAGATGTGTCTGTGAGGGATGCTGCAACCTCGCAGGCTTCAACAGTCTGCAGTGATTGAGCTGCCTATCAATAACCCCCCAACATGTGTGGACACACACTAAACGAAAACATTCTCCTGTCTTTTCTTTCCTCTTTTCAAGCCAGAGTCACTGTAGGGGTCCAGCCTGGTGTGGCCACGTGAAGAGGTGGATCAGGCAAAGAGATGGCGAGGGAGTAGCATCTGTGCTCCGGGTCTGAGCTGTTGGGAAAGGAGGTGGTAGGAGGATGCCTGAAGTGGACCATGGCATCACTTCAGCCATTGACCTGGACCACTCTGTAAGAACACAAGCAGACTTTGGAGAGCAAAGGGCCCTGCTTCTGACACAGATTAGTGATGACATCCTCATAGCCGTTAACAAGATGCTCATTGTTAAACCACTTCAATAGTTGGCCTGATTTCTTTCTGGCAGTGTCTACATTGTTTTGTTCAAACTGAATACATGCTGAAAAGGGGCTGAAATCGCCCTTCTCCAGTCATGACATCAAAGTACATTGGGCCTTAACAATTCTTCAGAGATTCTTCAGAGACAAATTCCTCAGATCCAGTGCTCCCTTGTCACAGAAGTGGTTGCTGCGTCTCCTCATTGCTAACATATGCCTTCTCTTACGCCAAGTAATTTCTGAGCAGTTCCTGGTGAGTTTTCCTATGGATGTGGAGATGGGGCGGTTGAGAGGATGTTGGCCCAGCCTGTGCTGGTACCAACCCTTGGAAGAGGAACACTTGGAAGAGCAGCTGCAAGCAGGAGGTGGATGGGCACTGTCTTATCCAGTACACAGCTACTGGGCACAGCCTTGGGGTATAACGTGATTTCCCAAGCAAGTCTATTCGTGTGATTTATGCCTTCAAGATTCATTACTGTGATTAGTATAGATATACAGTGAGGACACACTGGCCTGGAAGGATGCACTCCAAGATTCATTTTATGTATCTATCCCTCATGTATTAAAATGACAGGGCTCAAATTTTATGAGATTTCTTCTTCTTGTACCAGAGTTCCTGGGAGGCAGTGATGACCAAAGAATAAGACAGCCAGCGTGATGGAATGGGATGGGGGCCCCAGCCTCAAACTTGCAGCTTCAGATGGAGATTGTGCATCTGGACACAGATTTAGCAAGTTCCTCAGGCAGATGTGTGATAAAATCAGCTTCAATCACTGGGTTTATTAATGAGCGTAACGTTAGGGATATGCTTACATATCTTGCTGAATCAGGAACAGAGGGAAAATAAGTAATCAATACATGTTAAATGACATGTCACCTACATTACAGCACGAGTCCCATTGGTGTGATGGAACTGATGCATCATAAATGTAGCAGCCTAAGTATCACTCCAACAAGCAATACCAGATGGAAATATCTCAATATGCTTTTAAGAGAGGATATGAAAACCAAACTCCAGTTCAACAACTGGCTCTTGCTAAGGAAAGCTTAAGAGCTTCTTGATTGGGAAGCCAAACACAGGACCCTTAGGACTGTCTGACAGAAGTTCCACAAACAGGATTGAACATCAGATTGTACACACAAAACAAGTGCTTCCACTTAGTCTTCCCATAGACATACCATCTCCGTAAGTGGTCCTCCTTCCAGCCTTTGAGATGTGTCTGTAGAGGATGGAAAGGAACATAGAATCATACAGTGGTTTGGATTGGGAGGTACCTTTAAAGGTCATCTAGTCCAGTCTCCTCTGCAGTGACCAGAGACATCTTCAACTAGATCAGGTTGCTCAGAGCCCCATCCAACCTGACCTGGAATGTTTCCAGGGATGAGGCACCCACCACCTCCCAGGAACAACCCATTCCAGTGTTTCACCACCCGCACTGTCAATATTAGAATACTGGGGCATAAATAACCTTTCACGTGAGTGCATCCCTCTCCCCTCAGCTGACAGTTAATGGACACTGACACAGGAGCCACGCTATGGAGCATACATGTTTCATAAACTCTGAGTTCATCAAGGAAAAGAAAGTTTCAGTGAAGTTGAAATTTCACATCCAGGGTCAACTACAGATTCTTTCAGAGACAGAATGAAGCATCAAGAGGTATGTTCTTATTACCAGTAAAAACACATAAGAACACTATCAAGAGTTATAGACAGAAGAGACAGGCAAAGATGAAATAACACAAGATAAGTATTTATTCAGACAGTGAGATCTGCACAACTTATGCTTCTCCAGTGCATACATATATTGGACCAGCATCTGCTCTCAGCAATGGTGATTTGAATTAGGAATGATTTAATTCAACCAAGTGGGATCATATCAGATTTACATCTGTGTAACAATGTGCAGTTTGGCTCATCGTGTTCAAAATAATAGCCGGGTGGTTTGGAGAAATAAAAACAAGTTTTCAGTCCCAGAAAAGGAGAGCAGATCAGAAAAGCATCATCCTATTTTCAAGCACTGCAAGGACCAATCCTGACAGCAATCCCAGTGAGAACTTCCATTAAAAAGAAAACCAAAAGCAATGCAGTATTCTAATTCAAGTACCTTTCCCTCACCCTGTCCAAATTATGCTGACACTTAAATATTATCCTTCCGGACCCATACAAGTCACAAATGATACCCATAAGGTTATCACAAATGATACCCATTTCTGTCACCAAGACATGTAGAAGTGTGAGAAAACTGGAAGGATATCATAAATGCCAAAAGCAACTAAGGATCAAAGCTGACCAGGAACAGAGTAGTCTACTATAGAATGAACAGATAGACCATTAAGGGTCAACTCACACATAAGAATTTATATTTATGAGCACACATGGCAGATTCATAATGGCATATTAGAAATATGCAGCTTGATTTTGTTATAGTAAAACCTGTTCCCATTCCAACAGCTTCACCAGGCTACGGATCCTTTATAAGTAAAGAGCATAGGAGTGCTGCACCCCAGCATAGTCTTCACAGAACAATATCCTCTGTTCTCAGAAAACACTCTCAAAAATAAACTAGGAAATGATCCCTCAGCTGTGTAAGCTGAAGCATCCTGAGTGCAACAGCATCTGCTTCACAGTATTTTTCTTTCAAATGCAATGTGGTCCTTTCGAAGCCTTAGCTGTATTCCTAGCATCTGCAGATTACCTGCTGGGAATACTGAATAAAACCCAATTTGGATTTTGCTGCAACAGTGTTGTGTAACAAAGTACAGAGACACATGTCAAAAGCAAGCTTTTATGGAGAAGATTAACTGGTTTAATTCCTGCTCTCCTGGGATCTTATTTTTGTGTGTATATGCCTACGTAGTGACAGAGAATTCCGCCTCATGGCACAAACTGGTCCACCGAGCTCCACTAACACAAAGACATGCCCAACTCAGTTGCTCAGACCCTCTTTCCATGGGTGTCTCTCGGCTCAGAACCACCATGCAAGTCTAAGGAACAGTTTTCTTACTGGACGTTGCATGTTAGCAGCTGACAGAGCAGCACGTCATTGCAAGTAAATCTTCAGCCGGTCTCGGATTTCCATCAGTTTAAGACTGAAGACTTCCACTCTGGCATTCAAAGCTGTATACAGAGCCACAGCTCAAGAGCAAACACTGAAACATTGCCACAATACAGTTCTTTAGAGATAATACCCTGCATACACTGGAAATAAAGCTATCACGCTACAGCTATAGTTTCCTCAAATTAGAAATATATTTAGGATGAATATATTTAAGTCATTTGCAAACATGCAATGAGTTGAGATGACACAGAAAACACCAGTCCCCTCTAAAAGCACAGCTGGTCATGGTGCAGAGAGTCAGGCTACCCAGGCTAGTCCTCCACAAGGACCAGGTCAGGCATGAAGTGGTATGTCCACATTTGGATGAAGCCTCAACAACGAAAAAAAAAAATCTGCAAAGAGGTTGCGCGTGTAGATTTAGCATGTATAGAGTTAACTGGAGTGTCCCTGCCACATCGTGGTGTATCCACCCTTGAAAGGATACTACTACCACCAAATTTAAGAGCTGGAGGCTGTGAATTTAAGAAAGGTTTGAGACGAGTTTGAAACATATGGTCCATGAAATAATACATTAATCACAGCTAAGACATCTCCCTGTTTTACATGGGGCAAATGGGGGTCTCTTTATGAAAAAAACATTATTCTGAAAGACAACAGATTAACTTTTCAGTACATTCATCAATTACTTTCATGGACAGGAATTCCACGGCCTTAATTGCCTAATAATTAAATGTAACTGTTCTAAAAGAAAAAGAAAGGAAAAACCAACCGCAAAATCAAACCCAGTCTATTAGCACAAAAACTCTGACCAGAAGAGTTTGCAAAAAGTCAAGCAAAGTGATATTAATGACCAGCTGATTAATTCTGGTGGCTCTTCAAGCATTTGCAAATGTTTCAAGCGATTGTGATTGTATAAAACAGAGCTGTGAAAGCCCGAATTCACAGGCAAGCCCTAGGCAACCCAAAAGTTGGTTTATCTCCTTTGTCAAGGACAAAATTCTTTAGCTCTTCGTTGCCTTCTTTCATTTCTTGTTCATAGATCTACCAAACTAAGGGCTCTGACTTTACCAGGAGCAAGCGGCACCAGGCTGAGGGGAGGAATAGAATAACCAGAAGCACACTGACTATTCTTTCAGTAACACAACAAGCAGCATCACTACTACTAATAGGAGGACACCAAACAGCAAAGAAGCGAACAAGAACAAGCTTGTCAACGAATCTAAGAGAGAACTACACCTCAAGAGTACATGCCACGGGCCCAGCATAAGTCAAGAGGAAATTCATACAGATACACAACTCCTGTTGAAAAGTGCTAAAATGGGGTTACTCAAATTGGAATTGAGACCTTCAAACACACGGTGAAATTCAGGCCTCAAGACCCCTTCAAACCCACTGATATCAATAAAGTGTATGAAAACAGAATGCCTATAATAGCCGTTCCAAAGGCTTTTTGAAAACAGAGGAAAACTCTAGCATGGTTATAATCTGTCTCTGTCTCTCCCTCTCTCCCTCTCTGAAATTAGCTAAAGCAGCTGCCCAAATGACTATCAGCCAATTCCAAAAGTGTTCAGCTGTTCCTCCAAAGTAGGAATTGTGGCCTGGGGTTGGACAGAAACAAGCCAGGGTCAAGCAGAGGATGTGCCAAGCATTTCTGTGCACTGTGGCTAATCAAGTAGCACACAGTACATTTATGGCTTCGTTTAGACCACAGGCTCCACAGCACGGATGTGGACACTAGGAAGGCAGAACCAGGAGAGAGGCAGGTCCCTGCTGCAGTTGTCTTCGTGGAATTTGATATTTAGGTAGAAATCGCCTGTGTACAGAAAGAGAAGTGCTCCAAAGTACACAGAGTCTTTGGTCGGCTTCACCTGAAAAAAAAAAAAAGGAAAATCAGTATAATTAAACCAGCGACAAAACAAAGTAACTGCACTTTAACTACGCAGTGCAAGCCCTTGGGCTCTGGCAGGCAAACGCCTCTCTCACCCTTAACACGACAACATCTCAGTATCGCCCTCACACAAAAAGGAGTAAGGATCTTGTCCCTATTCTAGCAATGGTAAAACTGGAGCATTGAAAATTAAATCTTGTATTATGGAGTCATGCGGCAAAGCTGTGCCAGCTCAAACCAGAATACAGATCTTCAGGAGTCCCTGATTCCAGAACAGAGCTGGTTTAAGGCAGAGGTCACCCAAAATCTTTCCTTAGACTGTATTTATCAACATCTATATTAAAGGTATAAATCATGGCTCTAAACTAATGTTAAACACATGGTTAAACAACAACAGCAATAACTAAATTCATCTCCACTTATTATTCAGACACAATCTGGCTTCAAAATCTAATCAGGAATCTAATATTCACTACCAAACATCCCACAAAAAGTAGCCACCCTGATTTAACTTACCTGAATCAAATACAAAGTTCACACTGTTTCTACATATACATCTCCCATCACTCACAAAACCCATTCACAATCCATATCTTTACAATAAATAATATATATAATATAGCATCATTTCATCAAGACACTTAAGTAACTTCTAACTTTAACAATCCCATGACTGTTCAGCCTGAGATAATGTCTGAATTAATATCTGCTTCCACAAGATGTTAAATCCAGTTTCAGGATGCCTAGAATTGGGTTGAAGTTTCTGCAGATGCAAAACACAGAACCAATACAAAGCCATTCCACTGGATGGAATTTATTAAAAAAATTATGAAAAGGCAACTTCATTCTAGCAGAAAGGACCCAATAAAGAGCATCTGATAGTCCTCAGTATTGGTCCTCCCTCAGCCAAGACCATCCCACCAGTTTCTTTTTGCTTTTTGGACCCTGAAACCATCAGCCTAAGCTATACTCATAGGACCATTCCACTTTCACAGGTAGACCTTGACCATTTTCTTTTTCACTTGAACACTTGGGAAAGTGTCTATGGTCATCCTCTGCTGAAGGGCATCTTGCTATTGCATAGGAAATCTAGAACAAGGATGATGACCAGACCGTGGTGGAGGAAAGGGGGAAGATGAACCACTAGAAGAAGCTTCCAGGGGTGTGGGGCACCTCAGCAATATGCCAGAGAGCTGAAAATTGCTGCCAGAGATCTGAAAACTGCCTGACACCACCTCCAGTGAGGAAGGTTCTCTGTAGCTTTCAGATGTGAGGGGAATGAGCTATTTGTTCTGTTTTCTCCTATTCTAGGTTTATTTGGACTTTCATTTCTGGGTCCTTTTGCCAGCAGACATGCACCCTGAATAGTCCCCTGGGGTACCAGGCTTGTTGGTTGAACCTCCCCTAAACTGCTGCTCCTGCACAAGGGCCTGGCAACATCAGCAGAGCTTGCAGAGCCAGGCTCCCTTTGGCTTTGGTGCTGAGCACTTTTGCTGACCTACAGAAAACTTGTATCAGCATCATATCATCCACCTCAGTGATCAGAGAAGCCACAGCTGTTCTCCTGACCCCTGCCCTTGGCATCTCCCCTCCTTGCTGGGTACAAGTTCTTGCCCTCTGGCATTGCGTCTGGACATGCAGAGCAACATCAAGCAGTCTCCCCTCTTGCTTCCTTCCCCTTCTCCTGGGGCTGCCTGCCTTATTTCTGCCTCACTGGAACTGATGTGGACTTGCATCCGTTGGAGGACAGAGGCAGGCACTAACGCCAGCAACGGATGGAGGCAAACAGCAAATTAAGCCCCCTCAGGACCTGTACCTTTTTCAAGCTCCCAGTTAGTTGTTCCTAATCTAGCTGCACCATGAAATATCTGTAACAGCATTGACCAGAGCCCTTGACAAGCAGGAAGATGGCTTCAGGCACATCAGCTTCAACACAGACTTTTCACTCATTTGAAGTTCTGCCTACACGGTTGGTCATTCCACCTGCCTTTACAGCACAAGTCTCTCCACCAGTCATCAGTTTCTTCAGCGTAAGTGAGAAGAGCCAGCGAGGTAGGTAGTGGTATGTGTCCTGTTCTGCCTCCAGCCCATCTCCCTGTGAGCAGTATGCACAGACCAGACAACAACGTTCATGATTTGGGGACTACCCACACCTGCATGGCCACTGATACAGCCAATCAATACTTGTCGTTTGGGGAAGAAATGCGAAAGCAAAAGTAGCTTGAAACCTTTGCACTCTTGAGATGCAAGTGGCTCTGCACGAGTTACAAGAAGTTTCTTCCAAAACAGTAGCTAATTTTGGAAAGTAAGGCTGCCTCTGTATTGGAGCTGCCTACAAACATTCCCAGAGGACCACAAGTACATCAGCAACAATCAGGTCAGTAGAGGGCCAGACACAACCCAACCCTATACCAGGCATAGGACTAATTTTGAGGTTAAGCCACCTACATTTAGGTGTCTCTCTTCACACTAGGTACCCAAGCTCTTACTACAGTAAGAAGACATCTAGTCAATGTGGCCAGTGGAGCAAACACAGAATGGTCTACCTAGCCAGCCTAAAGAGTGAGGATACAGTTGCCTAAACATGGGAATGTTGTGACATTTGGGATGACCCAAGGCACTGAGACAGAGATAGCAAGATTTACAGAATGATTTAGAAGATTTCTGGCAGTACATGGAGGCCAGGTGAGATACTCACAGCACCTAAGTGATAGTAGACACCTACCTTTAGGCATCTCAGTCTCACCCCTAGCGTCCATGTTTGTGTAAGCCAGGTTTTACTGCCCAAAGACTATCTCCATTGACTAGGAGGAGCTTAGGTGGCTAGCATCCATCATTATACCTACTCATTCAGATGTCTCAATGGGGAACTGAATCCACCCAAATGTCTATAAAGTAGATGTCCACATCTCAACCAGCTGTTCAACACAAGAATTTATCTGATCAAATGCAGAATGAAGTAAAACATCCCATAAACTCCATCAACCCTGATGACTTGTTCTTCACTGCCTGTGAAGAGCTTGAGGGTGAGTTGTTCAGATGTCAGCTCAAGTCAGACATCTGCCACCTGAGCTCACAGTACACGCCACCCCACTGACTGCAACGCATGATCCAGCTAACCTATGAGAAGCATGAAGATCACACACACTCGTGTCTGATGCAGACCAGATTTATATTGTAATTTATCACCACCTAGATATGTGCTTATATGTTGTGCCAGTCTGGGATGCTGTTGAATGCATCCTTGCTGAGTCAAGTCAGAGTTGAAACAGATTTTACTAAAATTCCACCAAATTGTGGAAACCAAAGATGGGAAGCTTCTACCCCAGAAAAAAAAAAAAAAGACTGAAGAATCAAGAAAAAAGTGCCCACATCACTCCTCTGCTCCACTGAGATAGAAGAAAAATTAAGTTTCTAGCTCCATCCTAATCCTTCCCTGATTCAGGCTACCATGTGGGACTGCGATTGCTTAGAACTAATTACTACTTATTTATACTGCTGTAGTACTTAGGGAGCTCAGTTGGAGATTAGGGCTAGTGCCAGCTACTGTTCGCTGCCCCAAAGAGTTTACAGTGCGAGTAAAACAGTGCCAAGAAAACTAATTTGTTCCAGATGGGCCATGGAGGACCTGCCAGAAGTGAGCAAATGTTCATCATAGCTTCTGAGCTGATTCAAAATGACCATCTACTAATGAATTTTTCCTCATTTCCCACCACCTATCGCTTGATAATACACGCAGGAAAAAAACCTGCTTGAGAATAGTAACGGCAAAAGCAGGAGCAACAGGGAAAGGTGAACTGCTGGGAGTTACAGGAATCTCAACGGAAGGTAATTTTTTTGGTTTTAATTTGGCAAGAAGCAAGTCTGACCAACTAATTGAACTTTGGTAAGAACTAAGAATTTTAAATAATATTGCTAAAGCTGAACTTCAGGTTGTGAGGTGAGATACAACATAAAGCAATGTATTTTAATGGGTGGGAGTCCACTATGTTATCATCTCACGTTTCAAAAACCCTTCCCTGAACGAAAATGTCTGCTGTCTGAATCATAGCCGATGAAGTCACTTTTTCTGTTAAATACAGACATGGAAAGGTAAGGTTACCCAAGTTAGAACTTGTGCTTAAAAATATTTTACTTCATTTAAAATGCATGAAAATATCTCAATATCTCTTAAAATTTTCAGTAAAAGAATTTGCTTTTTGAAGCAGTATATCCCAACAGAGACTTTGTGACACAAAGCCTAGACCGCTGCACTGAAACTAAGTACGAGCACAAAAAGGTGAATTAGCGCTTGTTAGGTTACTTCCAAGATAACCCATCGAACCTGGACTTAAAGCCAGAAGAAAGAGAAATACAAAATCATATGATTTTTACCCTTTAAACAATTTATATTCATACTGCGAAGCAGCATGCGCATGCTGGAAATTCCTGTATAGATCCCCTGCCTTCCAGAAAGCAGCACAAACTGATTGGAAACTTAGTAGTCTGGAAACAAAAATAAATGTGATTTGCTGAGCATCAGGCTTAATATGAAACTAAGCAGAAGGGCTTTGGATTTTGTTTGGTTTTCCCCAGAGAAATCACATTCAATTGAGTATCAATAATATTGTAGTTTCTACAGCAGCACGACAACAGACCAGACCTTCAGGGTGTGAGAAGTGTCTTCTCTTGCTGTAATACCTGGTGCTCCTACTCGTTCCAGACCATACGCTAGTGATGCGCCAAACCACACGTTAGTTCTCCATCCTTCCTTCCACCCAACTCAGCAGCGCAATAAATCATGTCACCACCTCATTGCCAGTGTCAGTGTAAAGTCAGCCCAATTAGCTTAAACTGCTGACGAACGTAGTTTTTTGCTAAACTGGCCAACTCTGCACGAAAACCAACGCTCGCAACATCTCTCCTGCTGGCTCTGCTGGGGAAAAGGGGAGCATCTCCCTCTAGCAGGGCAGAAATGAGCAGCTGGGAAACCGTAGCATCTCATGCCACCTCCATTAAAGACGCAAAATAATCGTGTGCCTGTGACCTCAGTTTAAAAAAGTAATGGGCACGTGTTTAATAGCTTTGAGAGAGCAGCACTGAGTTACACCAGCAGGGAATCTGGTCCAGTGTCTCAGCTTTTATTACTGCGAATCTCTCTTCTCACCCAACCATGAGCTTCTTTGGTGCTTTAACCAGCATCTGTCTGAGTTTCTGTCAAACTCAGAGCATGAAGACAAGTTGGAGTATGTTCGTTCTTCTCTGAAGCATCAAAAGCACAAACCAGGTCTTTTTTCTTGTCCTCAAAACAGGTGTGGCTTTCTGAAATCTTTTTTCCATTATGGAATTCGTTATTACGGGGCACGAAAGGGCCTCTGACAGCATTAGATGCGCTGTTCAAAGAATTTTCTTCCATAATCAGGTCTCTATGCCTCAAAGAAATATGAGTAAGCATTTTCTCTAGGAGCCTTGTGTAGGACGAGTATCAATACCACATGCCGTGAAATATAATGCTTCTTGTCTAAGAGTTGACATTTTCCTCATTTCACCTTTTTGGATGAGAAGGAGGACAGAGAGCAGAAAACCACTCTACTTCTAATGTATAGGGGACTGTGTTTACAGAAGAAATGTCACAATACTGAAGAACGGGGCAAAAGCGGGGACTGTAACACGTGAGAAGGCTGCCTGGCAGGCACAAGAGATATGACCTCTTGACTTTTTGCTCCATAGAAGACTCAATCAGAATGTAAGAATACATCATGCTGACATCTCCCTTTTCCCTCATTAGCCTGGAGGGTCACGCCCTTCGGCAGCTGGGCATCCAAACACTGCCACTCTGATTAAAAAATCCAGATAGTCAGAAGAGAGTCAAAGAAAGGCATCTCTTGATTGCTTCTGTTGACATATTTCAATTTTTCAGCTAACAATCTAGTTAGCCACCATTAAAACTCAAGTTGATGGTGTAGTCCATGCTCATTAGCTTTTAGAGATATTTCCTTCCCATGATGCGTAATTGAACAATACGCATGGTGACCATCCCTGTGGTTAACCTTTAATTTCTTTCTTACTAAGGTTTACTTATATATTCGGTTTTGACAGGTACATTTTATTAGCAATCTGAAGAGCTGACCTAAGCAAAGGTCCTGAGCACTATCCCAAACACTCACTATCTTCTTCATGTTTATTTTATAAGTTACCAGAAATACTGCTTATCCCACCCTGCAGTACTGTCTTTATGTTTTTCATTCCTTTTTTTTTTTTTTTTTGGGTTGTTGCAGTTTTTTTGGCAAAGGATGTGGGAGAGAGTAGTTTTATTTGTATTTTCAGTGTCTTGCCCTAGAAGCAAAAAGCTCCTGAACTTGAATTTTCTAAAGAAGAAATTGAGAGAAAAATCAAAATCTCAATTGTTCTAAAAAGCGACTTTTTTTGTCTCGTTTTAACCACTTTTTCTGCTTTTCTTCATGGTTTTATAAGAGTGTGCTATGCGACAAGAAAATGAACCAGCTCATCAGACTGATCATTAATGTTTAGCATTTTCTTTTTGCAGTCTGTGGCATTTCCTCAGGACCTGACTAAAACTGATTTGCTGAGTTCCTTGGCTCAGCCTGGGGGATATTTCTTATGGACTTAGGAGAAAAAGTGACTTAAAATCTATAACTGCAGACTGACAATATGGTACTAAAGATTTTATCTAGGTTACCCATTCTCGTTTAGTCAGATGTGGAGTGACCAAAAGTTACTGTCTCTGATAGCTTACTGGTGGTTTACGAGAGAGGGAATTACAGTCAAACCATTTCAGAGAGATGATTCCATATCCTAGCTGCCATAATCGTGGTGCTTTTCAAAACTTAATCTGCCTTAAAATGCACAACTGAATAATGAAGCCCTTTTCTGCAAACGCATGTCATCCAGAATCGTGATATGTTGTCTGATAGACTTACCGAATCAATGTAGAAGGTGTTGGATCCCACAAAGGTGATAACATCTTGCAGCTCATAGTTGTGCACCCCGTTTTGGTAATCCTGGTAGGGCGTCATGGTGAGAGCAAAGGGCCCTACGCTATGTTTGCTCCAGTTGGTCAGCTTCACCTCCAAGGGGACAGGGTCTCCCACTCTGCAGTTCACCACAATATCACAGTCGCAAAGCTTGCCGTCAACAAGGATATCTGCGGATCAGGAAAACAATTCCACATTATGTTGGACTCCTGCTTTAGAAACTGTATTCATCTCAATAGGAAACTTAACAAGAAGTAACCTCAGTGAAACCAAGAGTGCATGACACTTAACCGTAGGAAAGAAAACCCAGTGCTGCAGTGTTGTGTAGGGTAGTGTGCAGGGAACCTACTTGCAAAAACCAGTTCATGAAGGTCTGACACCTGTCCACAGCTGTTAAAAGTGCTATGAAAAAAAACAGTCACCAAAAAAAACCCCAAAATGATCTATACACAGGCCCCAGGAGATATTTTTTTAACCTCCTACCTTGAAGGCCAAAGCCACAGACAACTTCCTATGCTTATCCCGCAAATCAACAGCATCAGATGAAGACAAACACAAACAAGAAGCATCAATACAAATGGTAGCTAGGTCGATCCAAGGCTGGATGCCCACATTCACATGTTATAGCCAGAATAAATCCTCCTGTATGGAGGTGACCTTTGGGAGCAGGACAGACTGTGCCAGAATTTGCAATGTAATACATATATTAAAGTCTGGATTATACGGGAAAAAAAATGTTATTTTAAAATTATATGGCAGTACTATGAGCTTGTTCACTTTTTGCACTTTAATTCATTCTGGGATTTCTATTTTTAACTTTCTACTTTTCTTTTCCTTACTGGGACTGTAGAAAATACAAAGCCTCTGAATTGGTGACTGCTGGGACGATGACAGCTGGAGTAACGTGTCCACTAACCTTGCCCATTTGCTTATACAGAACCAAAATTCATGACCAACACACTATGAAATTGTTAGTCCAATTCCCTGCTCTGAAAGGGTTCCCACTTGTGCAGTATTACTGTATTTTTCAGATGAGGGTTATCTCCAACGCACTATTAACACAGGAACATTTCTATTTCACCACGGGTTCATGTTCAGAGATAACAGAAAGCCCTGGGCACATGTAAGAAAGCAACCTCTGTGTGAATACCTATCCCCACAATCTCACATGCCCATGAGGCACTTCAATCACTCCAGCTCCTCCTCAGTTGCTTGCCTTATGACATACAGCGTATTATTCCTCTGCCAACAGCATCGGATTTACATTAGTAATATCCCCTCTTCAAGAAAAGACACTATTTTTATGCTTTGGAAGCTTTCACAGAAAAAAAAAAAAAAAAACCCATAAAAGCAATTTTTTTTCAAACTTCTTGTTGTTGCCTTAAACAAAAAACTACAAGATGATGCATGTTCTGGTGATGCCCTTTAGCCCAGCAAACTGAACAAGCCTTAGCGCAGCAACAAGAAAAAGAAAAGCTAGCGCCAAAGAAGAAACAAGTTCAGGACGGTACATTTATTCCAGAGGTCAGATCAGCAAAGCTGAGCTACACAGATGAAAATCCCTCCTTGACCTAAGTTGCCTAAATGCAGCAGCAAGTCCCAGATACAAGAGGCTTGGTAGAGCGAGCACAAAGCAACCCTGCAGTGCTCAAGCTGCAGCTACCAAAACTTGGGCTGGTGTCCCAGTTGGAACAGCCCCCATGCCAAAAATCTTCCTTTCCAAAGATGTCCAGGTTTTGACAATGAGAGCACTGCCAAGGCCACATCTGGAGGATGGTGTCCGGTTCAGAACTGCTCAGTAAAAGAGAGACATGGGCATACTGGAGAGGATCCAGTGAAGGGCCATGTGGGAGTCTACATGAAGAAGACCAAGGGACTGGAGCATCCCTCCTATGAGGAAAGGCTGGGAGAGGTGGGACTGTTCAGCCTAGAGAAGACTCAGGGGGGATCTCATCAATGTATACAAACATCTGAAGGGAAGATGCAAAGAGGACAGGGCCAGGCTCTTCAGTGGTGTCCAGAGATAGGACCAGAGGTGATGGGCACAGACCGAAACAGGAGCTTCCCTATGAACATCAGGTAATACTTCTTCCCCTGTGATGATGACCAAGCACTGGCACAGGTTTCCCAGGGTGGTTGTGGAGTCTCCATCTACAGAGATACTCAAAAGCTGTCTGGACACAGTCCAGCAAGCGGCTTTAGGTGGACCTGCTTGAGCAGGGGGTTGGACCAGATGACCTCCAGGTGTCCCTGCTAACCTAAACCATTCTATGGTTCTGTGAGAGGCAGTTATAATCACCACTGCATTTTAGGAAAGGGCTAGAAAACCTATTAGATGTTGGATTTCTTTTGCAACAGCACACTCTAATGTTACAGGCTCTCCTGCCCAACATGATCAAATTGCTTCTTGCAGGATTGCCCTACGATTGTGGAGGTGAAGTAGTGGTTATAATAGTATCTCGTTATTTGGGATTAACTGACTCAAACTTTTCAAAATACAGAAATATGTGTATGTGGACAATCTTCATGCTTCCCAGCCTCCTGCCACAGCCCAGTTGCTTCCTTCAAAATAAATGCATTTATATCAAATTATTACTTTATATCAGTTTATGTTTTTAAGCTTCTCCCTACAATGTGAAGTGTTTTTATTTAAAAAAAAAAAAAAAATAAAAAATTCTGGTTCCTCCAGCCAGCAGGTCTTACAGCTGCTGGAATGGTTAGCTCCCCAGATCAGAACCTTCAGAAATACTCAGTAAGGTAAATGGATGAGTCTTAATTTTCAAGCCGCTCATCAACTTGCTTTTTAGCTTTAAAATTCAATGCTCTGCTGTAGGAATTGTAAATGAACCCTTTGCCCTGTCTCCACCTTTGTATGTAATAATAGCTCAGAGCATTGCTTCCTAATATCTTCATGTGAAAATACAAAATCCAGACAAAAGGGAAGCAATTAAGTCTGGCTCAACCAGATTAATTTTCTTCCATATTACTAAAAAAATTCAATTCATTTAAGGTTGATTTAAGAGTGTGTGTGTGCGCACGTGCTTGTGTACACACTGAGAAATTATTTCCTTCCCTCCCAGCACACCCTTTCCTCCTGCAGTACCGAAGCCAAGGATCTCAATGAGATGTCAGATGAGAAAACACACATGGCTGGCGTGCAAAATACTATGGAAAGAAGTGTTTAAAAACAGCCCCCTTTCATCAGAGTGAACAGCTTGGTTTGACAGGCAGTTTTACTCCCTTCCTGACACAGAAAACATCTCATGGACCATACGGATCTGCTTTAATATTTTCATCCACGAACAGAGGAAAAGCCATGTGCACAGGGTCTCATTTCTGCAGATTCAGCTCACTCACACAGATGGCATATAAAAGCTGAGACTGCTCACACCACTGCTGTGAGAGTGAATCATTATTGGCTTCAGGATACAGGAGCTCTGAATCAGAAGACACAGTCGCTAGCACAGAAGACAGTGGTGGCCGTATCTCCATCCTCCAAAGATTCAGATACAAGAGAGACAGAGCTTCAGAAAATCAGAAGGACTAATCTTAATACAAACAACATATATAAATTACATAAAAAAGGCAGACGCATAAACTCTGGCTGTCAGGGCAAATAAAGCACAAAGACATAGCAATATCCTTCTAATTAGAAGCTATATCCCTTTTTAAGTACTCTGATAAGCCAAAAGAATGCTGCTTTTTAATTTTATTCCCCCTGCACCCTTTTCCTGCTCATTGGTCTACACATGTCCGCTATGCTGGCGTCCTTGGGTGCCAACACTACCCTGCAATGCTTGATAGCCACGAAAAAGGAAAGACACATTTTGGCCATGCACACGTGAACATGCACGGGACCACTTTTTTTTTTTTTAACCTCTAGGACCTTCTCTAAGTGATCATTGTTCCAAGGGAGAAAGTGTTTTCCAGCACATTTTGGAAGGCAGAGGATGAGGATGATACAAGCCACTGAGAAGAGTGATTGGAAAGCCTTGCTTTTTCACTGAGAGCCTTAGCCAAGCCTTTTAGGATCTCTATGAATTAATCTTTTAGTTGGAAAAACTACTTCACGGGCCAAGCTGATAAGGGAAGCTCACTGACACCACAGGAAGTCTGGGAGACCATCATGAAAATAACACATCAGAATTCTTTCAGTGGCTTGCTTTCAGGACCTCAAAAACCACCAAGAAAAGGGAATGAATGTTACTAACAGGAAGACAACCACTATTCCACAGGAAAAACATCATTTACCATCACCTGCCAGGTGCACTTCTGTCTGTATCACCTGGAAACAAATACCAAACCTTATTAACATTTTGTGTTATTTACCCTGCTCTTACTAACACACAGCAAGTTGTTCTTGCCACGTTGTCGAGTTTCCATGTGAGCACTCACAACTCATTGGCCCACCCGGACGTCCCAAGTCCCAACTCATGTCTACTTGCATTTCCACACCCAACTCCCTGTCTGCCAAGGTAAAAGTTTAATTTTGGAAAGCCTCATACAAATACATGTTTAATCTCAGCAGAAACACGTATTCCAGCAACGTTTACTCTCCTCACTCAAGTTTGGGTTGAATTTTAAGAACAGGCTGCAGAGGAAGGCAGGATGTTTGTGCTCATCGTTACAGTGGGGGACGGAGAAATTTCCATTGGATCTTTGCTTTTAAACTGGACGTTGAATCCCCAGCTGAGCTGATGCAGATGCACTGGCCATTCACAGCAGCTGGGAGCCTGGCTCAAGACTTCAAGCTAACACCTCACAGAGGCATGGCTTTGCACAAGCAGGTAGGTCAACAAAACTCAAGGCAAGAGATGCCCAAAGGAGTAAATACTTCTCACACAGAAGTTAAAATTGATATCCAAGCTCAGAAAAGCAAGCCTTGCTCAGCTGTACGGTGATAGTTAGGGGAATTTTAGTCAATCAACCATTTTTTATGCTGCTAGAACTGCTTCAAAATACTAGTTTTACTCTGTGAAGTGGGAGAGGTGGGATCTGAGGAGAGGAGAGAAGCAGCAACAATGCTGACATCTTTAGATAATATACATCAGGTACTTTGATGGAGGAAAGCCAAAGACCAAGAGCCCAAGACAGAGTTGCTGCAGTGAAAGTCTCACAGAATGATTCAGTTTTTCTGTGTTCACCAAATCTAAAGTGCTGATTAAAATGCCTGCCCAAGCCAGCTTTACTTCTAATTGCCCTAAAAGAGCAAGGAAAGGGCGAGCCATGCTGTCTGGAAGAACTACTGTTCTTCCAGACTGTTTGTTCAGGATTTTGCAAGAAGAGAAATTTTTTTTTTTAATAATTCATTTAGAAATAGATTGAACAATCCCATCTGTTTCTGATCTTACATGTTATACAGCTGATAGATCAGAATGGAGAAAAAAACCCTGTACTACAGGCAAGCTCTATGTACAGAGCAAGCTGATCCTGTTTGTCTCCAAACAAGCAAGATCCCTGTCCCTTCTCTCATGCCACATGTTGGGTCAGCAACAGCTTTAGCAGCCTTTTATTTGGGCTTCAATCTGCTGCTTAGAGGAGCTGGCAAGTAACATGTAGTGTTCTATTTAGACAACAGGCTCCTTGAACTTTCCTATGTATCTCCTCCAGTATATGAACCTAAACATTCTTTCTGTTTCCCTTCTTCCCACTTGTTCTCCCTCATGTAGATCAGTTCACTTTCATTTCCTAAATCCTTCATGCACTTTATTTACGCACAGAGATAAAGCATCGGTTACATCTGCTTGTCCATTACCAGGTCCTGCACGACTTTCAGAGCTGAATACATCCATACGAAAGATGTTTCTATGAATATAAAAACTGTGTTCCCTGCCATTCTCCTCATGAAAATGCTGAATGGTTATTTAATAACACAAGAGCCTCATACCTATTTGCATAAAAACTTCTGTGTATGGTTTGGATCTGCTCCTCACATCAAACCTAAGCATCTTAACTTGGAATAGCATCCTCATGTTCATTCATTGTGATACCAGCACAATATGAGTCAAATCCATCCCCTGCATAATTTCATTGCAGCCGATAGTAGCAGAGCACAGAGGAATACAGATGTTTGTATTGTAATAGGTTCAAATTACATGAATACCTCATCCTGTCAACCACTGCTAGCCCTGTCCTAGGAAGTGCCCTTATACTCAGAGCCTGCTGATCCAAAACCTCTAAGGACTTGAAGAGTTCAGCTCCTCTTTGGGTCAAGGCCCTTGGACAGAGATGAATAAAAAATACAGGAAAAGATATGAACGAACTAGTGCAGCTTCCTGCAAGTAACAACCCAGAGACCTTCAGCTTACACAGGGGCATGAACCTGAAAACAGGAAAGTTGGCAGAGGACGGGATGACCAAACATGAATATAGGCTAGCGAAAGAGGCAATTGCTTTCACAAGACCTCTGAGCTGCCTGATTCCTGGCAGACTTCCCATTCCCAAACATTTTACAATTGAATTAAGGACACTTTATTCACTCCAAAAGCAATTAAAAAGAAAAACACATTTAAAATATAGTTCTAGCAACAATAAGCAATTAGTCTTTGATAATTGTCTGTGTCTTCCTATTTAATCACTCTTTTGCAGTGGCCAGGATGCTGATGACAGATCTCGACTGGTCCGATTGTCGCTCCTGCCAAATGGTTGAGTTTGTGTCCGCTCTTAACTCTGTGGTGCCAACGGACTGACAACGTTTGCAGCATCCCCATAAGGCTCTCTTGCAAAAGGATTTTTCAACCTTGTTCCTCTGCACTGAGCAAGCTTTCTTCCTCCAGATCACCATATTGTTTATGTCCAATTTTAATCTCCAGTTCTGTTCTGGGCAGACCCGTGACCAGCTTCTGTGGTACTTGATCCCAGGTGTAAACACTTGGATGTAGTACAATCTTCTTCAATGAACTCTAAATACCAGGGTCACGCTAGCTGAGAAGAGAAGCATCAACACGACTGGTGCTCTGGGGTTTGACTGCCTCCCACTTCTACTTGGGATCCTAAAGCAGCAAACCTGAATGCCCATTAACCACAGATTTATTTGAGAAATGAGCCGTTCAGTTTAACCTCTCTGGTTTTGGTGGGAGTTATTTTATTTTGCATGTGCCTTTTACGACTGACGTTTGTCCTTCCCTGGGAAATTGCTGGCACGCGGATGGCACCTGCTTGTCTCATTTCTGTCACTTGGTGATTTGCCCAGTGCGCTCATAAAGCGAAAATCACTTCAGAGTTTGTACTGCCTGTGTCCGGTCCTAATCTAAATGCTTAAAGGCAGACCCCTAAAACTTTGAAATTGTCAAAGCTCTGTGTTTTCCAGGGAGCTTGAGCGCCTTTTGATTTATTTTAAAATATTCCATGACATAGCCCCAGCTTGCTTAAATAGTCTCATTTCTGAATGTGGGCTAACCCTTTTTTACCTATTCATCACAAGCAGGTTTGCAAAAGACTTCTTTTTATTATCTGTTGCGCAGTCAGAAGGTCAGGCTGGCACACAGTGTTTTGAAATTCCACGCTCCTAGGATTTGCATGTTATTTTAGGTTACCGAAAACTTTATTTCTATAGCTTGTCTGTGGCAGGACTACCTTCAGAGCATTCTCCTTCTCTCTTGTGGAAAAAAAAAAAAATAAAAGGGAAAAAAAGAAAAAAAAAAGGCGCCCTCTATTACATTTAAACAAAACTAATCCATGCTAGGATATATCACACAACGCTAGGTTTCAAATACTGGCAGCTTTTTGCAAAACCGCTGCAGGTCATGAATAATTGCTTAACCTGCAGCTTACTCAAAGAAAATCACCTTATACCTCACTGGTTGCATAATGAGACAAAATTTCTTTCTTCTTTCAGCCATTCTGCTACGACGGATGTGAGACAGACCTCTCCCTCTGTAGATCTAAATGTCTCATGGAAACTTTTGTGAGAGTTTCTGACTTGGGGCTGAAAAGTTAAAGGTAGAAAAGGAGCCTTTAGCCCTTACGTGCTGGTTTGGAGGTCTCAGAGGAGGTTTAGTCCAGACACTACGCAGAGATTGCAGACCTCCAGGGACTGCCACCTGCTCTAGAGATCGGTGAGAAGGATGGTGATTGTGGCACGCTCCCTATGGAGATAGTAGTGAGCCAGCACATGGTCACAAAAGAAGTAATGCCTGCTTAACGGCAGAGACACAAATCTAGGCTCCTGTACTCAATCCTACCACACAATTTCACCACACAATCCGCTTACCTCACTGAATATGGCAATATGGAAGTGGAAGCTATTTCTCTGGATTTTCTACTGTTTCAAGTGGAAATGGTTATTTTCCGGATTATCCACGCAACAGTCACACTGTAGCGCTCTGAACTCTTAAACAGACAAGGGATCATACCCAAGCGGAAGACATTTTTTAAATTGCTGGTTAAGCTAATACTATGTGCAGTATAATGGGTCATAGGCTGGACTTGATGATCCTGGAGGTCTATTCCAGCCTCAATAATTCTGTGATTCTGTGATAACTGTCATATTTGACGCCTGTACGATGAAATAGGTGATGTAACGTTTGAAGTAGAAGGAACTCAAACGCAGATGAGAAGAGAGATGAGAAGCAGGTATCTCCATACCCAGATATACAGAAATATGGGGGGCAGGGTGGTTTAAGAAAGAAAAAAAAAAAAAAAAAGCAATACTTAGTATTTCAAGAAAAATAATGGGAACGTGACCCACTTTCCATGCTTGTCTTGAAAAAAAACTGTGAAAAATTGCATGAGATGTCCATGCCACAAGAATGTTTGTGTCCTTGTAAAGCAGCCAAAGCCTGCTACAAGATAATAGATAACTCCCTATTAACAGGCAGGTAGATGATTTACCACATTTCAGTAACTGTGTAAATATGAGCACTAGGACACTGAGCCTCACAGGTCTCCTTTAGCCCAACCATGATTGAAACGCAATGAGCTGGGCTAAATGAGAGATATTAAACAACTCCAGGTACAAACGCTGTATTGCAGCACTTTATGTTCAAGGAAGGTGTGACGTGTGGTTACTAGACTACGTGCACCTAAGGTCTACAGACCACAGTTGCTCAAAAGCAGAGGTGCACATGAAAATGGACATTTTCTTAAAGAATTTTCTTTGAATTTCAGTCACAGTCCATATTGATCTGATGACTCTAAGCTGTTTTACATACAGAGTTAAATATTTACTATTTTTCCCTATATATGTTTAGTCCATTCTGCCGCTCTTGCATTAAGACATGAGACAGCAATCTGGGTAGATGTGACCTGGAAATCATCAAGCCCTGCTATGGTGCTACAACTTCTTTATTCTGATTGCATCCTTCTTCTACATCATGACCTGTCTCAGAATCCAACTTGAATCCACAAAAGAACTGCATTAATAGATACAAGTAGATGGAAGTTTTCAGTCATCCTCTGTGACACAAATCCATATTTTTCCTTGTTAGGTAGGCTATGAACACACAAATAACAATCAAACTTACTGAAAACAAGAAATCTTTAAGCCTAGAGCAATCAACCCAAACAACTTTTCGCCTCTCTCTGAGATATTTCTGTTAATAATTTACTACTTGCTAAGACTGAACATGCTCAAAACCTGGCTCCTGAATTTTTCATGAAGTCCTTTCCTTTCCCTACCTGTCTTAATTTCAGAAAAAAAAATCAGACTCTTTCCTGACAATCTTGGTTTTCTCTTG